>JAODVM010201807.1:0-13620 GCA_025400095.1 Phenganax marumi
TTTTTGTCAATGACTTGCTCAAACTTGTTATTTTAAAGTAAATTCTAAAGGATGAATACTGTTGCTTATTGTTGAAAATTTTTTTGTTACAATCGTACATGCATGTTTCATTTGTTGTTAACTATCAACTAGGGGGCGATAGTACAAACGCTAGATAGCGCTACGCACCGAATGGTGATTTTAGTATCTTTCTATGCGCTTGTTTTTATGCTGAATTTAAAAGAAACATTAGTTTATGAAAAAACTGTTACTTTTTTCTTCTTCATCAAAAGTTTTATAGCCTGTAACGCATTTTTATGCCAGTTTAAAAAAATTGACTTCCTTTGGATTTATTGTAATATCTAGCCTTTGCATAGAATTAATCGCCTCAGTCCCAGTTCTGTTTGTGTAATCAGTTGTTTTACTTACTTCAGTTGTATAAATATAGCGACTACACACCATTTGTTGCATGATCAAGTAATACAGTGTATAAGATTTGTCCTTGTCTCCAGTTTCTTGGTGTTTGTAGCCTACAAGTCTCCATGACGTAACGAAAGTACTCCTGAAATTCATTGTGATCAACACTGTCGATGACATGTGTTTGTGCGTAATCGATGTCGTGTTCTGGTACAGCCAATAGAATATCAGAAGCACCACCATTCATCTCAGGCAAAAAGAACAACGAATCTGGTCTACCAGCAACTGTATCGTGTCGAGACTTACGTATATAATGTGTGTTCCAGTGCTCTTTAACATAATCTAAATCCGCTTGTAGAAGTGGCGCAAAAGTAAACCAGAGACATTCAGATTGCAATTCATTTGCCCGATTAAATATATTTCTTGCTCTTCTAAATCTTTGAAAAAATTTATCCACCAAGTAATTCTGCTTCTTCTAAAATATGACCACCAGGCCTCTATTCTTTGATTTCTTGGGGATGTTACATAACGATGACTGTCGATATTGTCTCGGAAGAAAGACTGCAGTGAAGCGATGATGCCATTCTCTGTACCAAGATCCTTTACCAATTTCCTGGGGCATCCTTTTAGTTGTTGAACTGTTTCGAGGTAATATGCAGCTATATTTTGTGTTAAATTATTAGAACGTGTGACGTATAGCCATAATATCTTTCTGCTCCAACCATCAATGCACCCGTGAATGGGGAAGCCGAATGGCTTAAGTTGTCATAGCCATCACAGTGCGAAACATCGTTCGGCCCCCGATTATGATACATTCTCCGGCGAAGTTTTCTAGCCTTTCTCTCCTCTACCCTTTCAGGGTCGAGTTGCTTTACTAAATGCTGGACGACACTTCTTGGTACAGAAAAACCTTGCAGCTTTAGTGTGTGCCATACGTGTCGGTAACCTCCTATACAACCGGGTCCGTCCAAAATATTTCTAATTTTCCCTTCAACAACACTGATGTCATAGTGGACATTTTTTCTTTTAAGACCATACTGTTTCAAGCGTCTTTTCAGGGTAGCGATACTAATTCTTAGGGAATGATTTTTGTTCAAGAACTCGACAATTTCGTTGTAAGTGAAGCCCTTATTAAAGTATTCCTTTATTAACCGCTCTTCGTCTTGGACGCCAGCCATTGCGAATCTGCTCGTCACTTCACGTGCATCGACTCACTTGGAGCAAGTCTCTATTGTTGTAAATTTTGTATTTGCCGTAAGTTTTTTATTTGCCGTGAGATTTCTTTTTGCCATACGTTTTTCATTTGCCGTGAGATTTTGTATTTGCCATAAGTTTTTTATTTGCCGTGAGATTTCTTTTTGCCGTACGTGTTTTTTATTTGCCGTGAGATTTCTTTTTGCCACGAATTTTTTTTTATTTGCCGTGACATTTGTGAAGTTGCCACGAATGATATGATGCTGTTGTTGCAAATATAAATTGTATTGAAGCAAAACCTTTTATTTCTGGTCATTTTAAAATATATGTTAACACGTTTTCATTAATATTTGCCGTAGTACTTGTGGGCCACCGTAGACATGTGAGAAGACCCAAAGGAAAGCGTTACGATGAAAGGTATACCGTCCAAACGATGAAACACCCACCAAGCCAGATGATTTGGGGGGCAATGTCATGTCACGGCACAGCGGGACTTTACTTTTTGCATACATGGGTACAATCAGTGCGTTAAACCGTAAAAATCATGAAAAACCGTTTACTTACGATAACTTTTTATCAGATTATGGATTGTTAATAGTGGATTTAAATTTGAGTAAAGACGGTTATGTTCAAACATTACAAAATACTACTTCAGGTAATGTCTCACTAGAGCTGGATTTATCACAACCGTTAGGTGCAGCATATCAAATTCTTATTTTGGTGAATTTAAAAACAAAATTAAAGGCGGATATAAATTCGAATTTAGAACATTATTTGATATATAAACGAAAATGTTTTCAACAATTTTGACATTCACAGCAATCAAGACATGGAGAAAAATTGTTGCAAAAATGTAACAAATTTTCCTATTGTGCAAAAAAACCCAATAAAACAAGATAACAAGGTTATAGACTATCACAGTGATGATGATGATGATGAGAAATACGGTGAAAATTATTATTCTAACAAGGGAGATTATGATGATATAGATGATATTAGTGATTATTATGATTGTGATTATGATGATGAAGATGATGCTGATGATGATGATGATGATCATGATGAAAACGCCTTTATTGTCTGAAGTATTTTAAAACAATTGTTTGAATTTAGTAAAGTTAGACGTGAAGAAAAAGAGAGAAAAAAAGAATTTATCCCTTGTTTAAAAAAATATCTTTCATCTGATTTAGAAAAAATTATACAAAAAAAAGAAAAAAAATTATTGAAATTAACAAGTTTAATTTATAATAAGCGAATTTTGTTAGAGGTTGACAGCGCAAATAGAAAGTTGATGAAGGAGCTCTTGTCTGACAAAATGCATGATCAAAATAGAAAAATGCTATTTATAGAAAACTTTCATCTACGACGTTACTTTAGAGAAGCGTTGAAGATTTTACAAGAAGGAAAAATAAACAATCACAAGCGCACCAGTAGAAAAGTTGCAACTAGTTAACGCAAGTAAGCTTGAAAATTTAATAAATTTACTCAGTAAAAAAGAGGAGGAGGATTCTATATTAAAACAAGCTACTAGAACACCAGAAACTGTCACTTATTTGGAGAGCTACAAACAATTGAAAAATGCAAATTTACCACCACGATTATAGGCTAGCATGCGCGGTGATTACTTAAAGAAAAAGGGAGAGTATGTGACAACCAAATCTAGAGAGAATGAAGTGGTAATTAGAAGGGGTACAGTTCGTGAAAATGAGACAGTTAAGAAAATGGATGAAAGAAAATGACTTAAAAAGTGATGATAAAGGTGTTGTTATCAACGGTCGACGGATTAAAACTAGCACTACAGATATAATAGATGATTTATCGCGTAAGAAAAAAGACAAAAAATTTAACAAAAGAAGAAACTGATTCTGTATTACGAGAGGTTAAAATGTTAAATTTTCCTGTTTCATATATAAAGGATCCTGAAATTAAAAAAAGACGTAAAGATTTACGACGTCAGAGCGCAACTAATTTATTTAAATCACCGTTTGACATAGTAGATAAAACAGCATCTAAATCCAAAAGGTTGGTTAAACCATCACCAAGAAAAACACCTGTAAGAGCCAGACTTCGAAGTAGGCAAAAACAACAAAAACCAGAAAAGTTAGACAGCTATAGTAGATTTAGAACACAGATACCATTTAAATCACTATTGGGAGATAGTGATGACGAATTTTATAGATGAATTTTGTGTTTTATCAATCGTTTTACAAACACTGACGAATTGGACAAGATTGCACGACATAATGTACATATAAAAAATTATTACTTAGGTGCATATCTGGCAGATGTTTATCCGCCGAATATGCCCGATCGTTGTTGATGGATATGGAATACAGACGAACAGGATGATGACGGACGGCATTGGATTTCGATATGGAAAAAAGGTAGACAGTTTTTCTATTTTGATAATTACGCTAATCCCATATGGTTTTATAATTGCGAATATTGGAAAGATTACATAGAGAATACTTTAAAATGTAAATGGATAAATTACGCGAATGTGCAAAGACAAAGTCATTTCAAAAACATGTGGGGTTTGGTGTTTGTTGTTTATATACTACATGTGTTTTAAAACAGATCATTTGTGCATTGTAAAACAAACTAATCAAGTGAATGATCTAGTACATAATGAATATGTGTTAATGAAATTAGCACCTCACCTGTATGGACGTAAAATAGTAAATGTTTACAAGAAGAAATGTAGTAAAACCACACAAAATCAAACATGTTGTAATTACATAAATATGCTAAATAAATTGAAATAAATTATTTACAAAATCATTCTATATCGTCGTTTCTTTTATAAACATAAACGTACGTATCACCGTTGGGAAACACGCCGGTTCTAATTCTTGCGTTCGCATACGCTTTTGGACTACCATCAAACGCCAGATATCTGTGTTTTTTTGAACAAATGTTGTCTATGATATACTTGGTGGCTTCTTTAGGTATCTTCTGGTTCTTCATAACCATCATCAGGTTTCGAAAGTCCATCGGATTGACAAAATACACCATGTAGTGCGAATTAATTCACGCATTTCTTAAATCACCATTCCCGTATTGTATGTTATAACTGACATATATTACTGATATATCCTTATGATGACCATCTCTGCTTACTAGATTATTTAAATTTTCATGGTTGGTTTTATTTTGAAGTGAAAGTACCATTAAATCATCAGGGATAAGCAGTATTCACTCATTTCCATGCTTGTCTTTCATTATTGATTCAACGCTAGGTATACCCGTATTGCAATTTATGAAACGTATGCTTTTCAAAGATGACAAATCTTTACGTTCTTCAATCATTTTTTCAATTTTGTAATACAAGTTTTGTTCCGCTGTATAAAGAAAAATGGTTTTCTCTATAGGTGGGTTGATCATAAAATCGTTGTACTCAAGTAACTGATATATGAAGTGAGTTTTTCCGCATTGACTAGGACCACATATCATCATCACAAAAGGGTGTTCGAATTTAAACGTGCAACATTTTATATCGTTCATCTAAAAATATACGAATATACGAAAAGTGTTGTTACGAATTGATTGTTTTATAACCATAGGGAATAGTTGTAAAATCCAGTTTTACGATGCGTTTATCGAATGTAAATTTAAAAACTTTTTTAAGTTTTTGACCATCACATTTTGTTGATTTGTGTGCGTAATCTTATTAGTGTCATTAACTTCAATCACTCTTTCAGAATTTTCTATACAGCTTTTCATCGAGTCAAAGGTTATTTCTTGTTTATAATCCCCTTTCAAAGTAAAACCATTACAGTGAATAGTCTCGTCACGACGTTTTGACGCATTTCCAATTTCCTTATTAACAACATATTCGTTAGTAACATATGCGTATGATTTTGGACCCGTCGAACAAAATAATTTGATAAACCTCTCGTCATCAGCTACTTTACGTTTTGAGTTTAATTCATCTGTCAAGTCGCCTAAGTATTTGCCTGTGAGTGTAATGTGATCATTTTCATTTTCGCACGTGTAAATCACAGAATCCGTGTCAAAGTAAAGTACGCATTCTTTTAAAGTGTTTAACAATTCAAACAGCTCCAATCTGCCATAAGCTGTTACAAATGATGCGATAATAACATTACGATTTTTTAGCGGTGTTGATGTAGATAATGTTTTCTTATGTGTTGTTCTTATTAAACCTTCATTTAAAAATTCTAATGAGGTTACTGAAAGTGTACGATCATTTGCTAAAACTTGCGAATCGTAAAGACTATCGATAGAAGAAACCATCGCATTGTTTTCGTTTTGTGCTAATTTCCCCATAAAGAATTCAGTAATGCTTTTATTACAGTACGTTTCCCAGGATTATGTTCGACATATTCTCGCTCCAATTGCACACCTTCGTGTTCCAAATAATCATCAATAAATTTCTTCATTTTATCTTCATCTATCGCCCCTGTAGTCTCATCAAAACAGGAATCGGGTGCACCTGAACTCTCTTGTTTAATTTTCATGAAAGTATTTACATAATCGAAAAATATTTTATCTTTCTTTGCATAATGGTAAATTTCGTAAATTTGCATAATTTTATATCCATCTCAACAGCTTTTTGAACTTCCATGCTGCTCCACGTACCATGAATTAAATGCTCATTTTCATCATTGTGTGTGCAATCATATGCTTTTTCTTTAGCACAAGTGAAACAAAGTGTGAATATTAATTTACCCTCAATACGCACGGGTAAAATGGGAAAAAGTAAGTTGCGTGGTGGCACAATCGAACATTTTACTAGACCAAACACATCTTTCAATTCGATTGCGTCGCATTCTTCATTAACGTAAATTTTGGGATGCATGCATGGAAAATAATTTTTCTTTTGAACGTAAGGGTAAAGCGAACAGAAATCAATATAAAAAGCTTTAGAATGTGGTTGAGTTGATGACCAATACAATCGCGCTGGCGAGGTTCTTCCACTAAATAAAGCTTCGCATGGATCTAAGGGTAAACTTTCAAACAGGTCATTTTTCTTTTCTTTCATTTGCTGTTTAAGTTTTGCTTCTCGCATATATTCGCATTCCCACATGATGACCACATTGTAAGAGTTGCTTTTTAAACATTCAACAAAGCGCATTGTTTGCTCATGTAAATTGTAAAACGTTTCGTTTAGAACACAGTTAAATTCATTATCATCGTGACACTGGGTGCAACCGTGGTAAAAACATCCGAAAAATTGGTAAACGGTTTTAGTATCTTCGCAAAAACCGTCCACAAAACGTCCTAAAATCTTACGTTCACCATTTTTAGACAGTTTACTCTCGAGCGCATAACCCTTTTGCGACAAATCGTTTTGAATTTCTTCAAGCCAACACATTGCTGTAAAACTTTGATTTACATTGCCTCTCTAGCCAGTAGAAGGCAATTGCCTGATCTTACATTTTTCTAGAAAATTACTACAGTAAATTTTTAAAGCTAGAGAGGCAATGGTAGGACACATTTTGTCATAAAAGGGTTGCACACACATAATCTCTTCAATAAGCTGTGGAAAAAACTAAACAACTGCAGCACAAAATGTCGACATCCGTAGCGCCGTAATAATAAACAGCATCACGAAAACGTACTCTTTACTACACTGTTCGTCATACCATTTGTTAAATTTTTCTAGTTCTTTCGCATCTTCTGGCAAATCAAAATACTTTTTAGAAATCATTTCACCAACATAGTTCAAGTTAGTAGAAAGATATGGGTGGTAACCTTTACTTATATCTTTAATACCTAACGCTTTAGGAAAGTTAGACAATTTCATGTTTACAAACAAAAAACTGTCAAGAATCGTGAGGTTAAATTCAGATATGGTGAGCGAAAGAATTTGATTCTCGTTCATGACAGCGTCCGGCTGTATTTTTCTTTCAACAAGTAAATATCGTAGCAAAAATATTGTGTCAAAATGGCCCCCATTATGTGCAATCCACACTGTGTTCCGATGTGTGGACATTAATTCAACAAGTTGCTCTACTACGCTCTCATGCTCTTTTTCTTCAAAAACGTACTGATGATAACCACAACAATTGACAGGATTAATCGAAATATCACGTGAATGATTTGTCCAGTGAGGTAAAAATGAGTCATGACTCCTAACAAATTCTTGTCTAGCACATAATGAGCATGTTTTCTGCACAATGCAGTAAAATGGTGTCATGTTACCTTCTTCATCTGTTTTTGTTTCAAAATAAAAAAAAATAAGTTGGGTAAATTGCATGTGGTTTTTTCCTACGAAGAGGCTTTACATAACATAAACGAGGCTTATCTTTAAGTTTTTTACAATGACTGCAAAAAATTTTATCACACGAATGATTAACAAATTTGTCTTTTTCAACAAAATAAAATCTAGGTACTGTTTTGTAACATGTGTTACAAAAAAACATCTTTTGACACGGTGTTATTTTTAAAGTTTTGCTATCTTTTCACGCTTTGATATAAATGATTTTCAAAACATTTATGATTGCGGAAAATCATGTTACACACACCGCAAATAATTTTGACATTATCTTCATCAACACACAGGTTAATATTTGAATAACATTTGTGACAGCTAGAAGAAATTGTTGTGCATGTGTGACTACCGGCAAATTCGTAACGAGCGTAATATTGCATGCATGTAAAGCAAAAGCGTGACAAGTTGAGTTCACTAAACGATTTTGGCGATAAAATCAAATCGTAATGATCATCGTTTAGCCAAAGAAAAATAATGTTGTTCGTTAAACGCATCAAATCACTGATTTCAACATCGACTCTCGAGTCATAAACAATCGAATCGTAATAATACTTTTTAGAAAATACAACAAGATCAATGCCTTTTTCATTCAAATAATGGGTATACACATTCTTTAATTGCTTGATTGAAACAGGTCCTTCATGCAAAAGACACTTCTTATAAAAATTACGCATGTCGTCATCATTAAAGTATTGATTCATTTTTGCGTTTAAATTTGACTGAATTCGTGAAGATTTCACATTTTGACCTAAAATACTTTCCTCAACTAGTATAGCTAAGGGAAGACAACATTTAGAAATTTGAAACTCGTGAGTCCTAATTTGAAAAACACCTTTGCGAACATCTTGTTTGTAGCGTTGAATTGGATGATTTACTTTCATGCCCCCACTCTCTTTTTCAGCATCACGGTTATGAAATTTGTATATCTTAGTTTGAGTAACTGCAGCTTTTTTGTTCAATCGTTTCTTAGCAGATTTTGTTAAGTTTTTAGATTCAGCTACCTCTTTCGGTACAGTATATAAACTAACACTTGTCACCCAATCTTTACTTAAAAGCGTTTCACTATTACTTTGACACATTTTATCAAACGATGCAAGTAATCTGTCTACCGAAAACTCTTTAATACATGTCAAAGCAGTCAAAAACGGGTTTATTGGAGCATTATGAACATAAATATAGCCATAATCCTCATCAGAATCTGTCATAGTACGCATGACATTAATGAAATATTTAAACACGCTTCTCAACTCATTTAACAATTCAAATAAACTAGAAAGTTCACTGCTTTTTATCTTCAAATTGTAGACGACATAACTTCTTCACAAATAAGTTTTCGTGTGTGAATATCTCACTTCAAATTTCGTATTGGGCAATTCAATGATTCGCCCGGTTTCGTTATTACGATGAAATATACTAACTAGTTCGCTGATTTCTTCATCCGTAAAATCATACAGTGTAACCATATTTTCGTTTTTTCTTGTATTTCTTCTTTTTGTTTTCTTGCTTCTTTTCTTTCTCGCGGTTCTTCGTATTGTAACAATGCTGACCTTATAAAAGCGGGGTTTGGTCGATATGATTTTGGTTAAAAATCTACAGGTAGAATAAATCCTAACAAAGAAATATTTACAGAATATGGAAGAGAGAATTGGTTGAATAGACATTAAATTTAAATAATTTTTATTTTAATTTCAAATAAATTTTTACATTTTACAATTCTATTGATGCTAAAATGCCTGATAAAAACCACCCCTTTGATTTCTTCTTCTTCTTCACCCTCTTCTTCTAAAACCATCTTTTTGACTGTTTCTTCCACATTGTCTTTGACCATTAAAATTACCCCCTTTTTGCATTAACATTGGTAGCAAACTCATTCCAGCAAGAGCCAACGGTCCAATATCACCTTTTTGATTCACACCCATTTCCACTCTCTCTCTACAGCTGAAAAGTAGTGCATTTTGTAACCTATTTTATCTTTTTCAATATTTGAAAGCTTATTTTACCTAAGAAAACGTAAAGAACACTCAAACATAGCTTTTCTTACAGACAAAGCTGCTGCCAAATTTCATATAGATTCCTATTATAGTTAAGTCACAAAATTCCGACAAAGCAACTTTAGGTTACGAAAATGCCATACCCGTTGGTTTCGTCGAAAAAACCCAAAAGTCCATTTTTTGGGCAGAATTTTTCAAAAGTGACTTTATATAATAGAAAACTTTATTCTCTCCCTTTCCACTCCCCTTTATTATCATTTTCCCCGGTTTCAGAAAGTTTTCAAGTAAGATTGTAGCATGTAATACTCGTGATCATGTCGAACTATGATTGAGCAGTGCTCCTTAAATGAAAACATTTTTTCACCTACTTCCTATCAAACAAATAAAATTTAAATTTTAACTGAACATTAGAAACACCACTTTGTAACACATATTAAAATTTGGGCTTGATTCATTAAATTCTAAGGAGTTTATTACATTTTACTAAAAAACTGCAAGGTTACAAAAACGCCCTGGTGTTAGAAATCAAAGATTTTTATAAGTCAATACTAGGTGCAGGTAATCATACAAATACTTTTTACGACTGAAGTATATGTTATAAGTAACCCGTCCTGCAAATTTGAAAGACTTTTGTTCCAAAAAGGGAGGTTAAGACTGTCATTTATTTTTCACTGATCTCTAAATGTGAAACTGGAGTGCTTATGAATATTTTGAAAAGACAAAAAAACTATGTAATAATTTATATTTTTGTTTACTAAATATAGTTTGTCACACTGTCAGTCAAGAATTTGCCACTGTGTTCTTTTTTTCAATGAAATTATACCAAATTATGCTATTTCTCAATTTTCGACCTTTAAAATTAGAGGGGTGAGGAAAAATTGTACAAATTTGATAAAAAAATGTTTGGTGAAACTATTTTTATTTGATGACTGATCTTTAACTTTTTAATGGACAATTCCTATTGTAGACCAAATTTTGATCTAGGCAAAAAGAAGTAAAGTCATCTACGTAGCTTAAAAGTTTAAATCCTTCAAAGTTTTATAGTTCTTAAAAAAAAAAGAACAAGTAGACCCGTGGTTATTTAGAACTCGAAATTCTGGACGTTTCTTCTTGCGATTGTTCTTAATAATCCTAACACTTACATACCGTGTATGTGCGTGTCAAAAATGAGTAACTGGAAAGCAGCCTTAAATTTGCAAACTTAGTAGAGCTATGTTTCCTGCATTTTGCGACCTTTCGCGACCAAACTTAGCAATATTACTGCGTGTAATATGCTCTTTAAAACTGCGTAGATGAATTTACTATTTTTTTGCCTAGATCGACATGTAATCTATCATGGGAATTGTCCATTAACTAAGCTGTATGTGGTTTGTGCTAGTGCTATTGTACAGCGGATGCCCAATCAAAATCGCTATTGCTGGTTTTTGGACGCTTTGTTCAGCTTGTACGTGGCACTATTTTCTTTCAAAGTTGTGGAGAAGAATCAAATGAGAAGAAGCACGAGATTATTTTGATCAAGTACTCATATTTTTAATTATTTCGCATGTAATTGACTGTGATTCATAAATCCTGAACTGATGAAATTGCCTCATTGATTTGACAGCGTTTCCTGCTACAATTTACTAAAGCTTGTGAAGTTGCATCAGTGAAGTGAGGGCAAGTTACTTAAGTTAATTGTATCTTCTTGCAATATAACGATAACGCACGCTTGTTCACTTCTCTGAAATCACCAAAATAAAGCCAACATTTCTTCTAAATTTGCTGAATCTGTTCGTGATGCTTGTGTTATGATCTCATACTAACTACTTGTTGATTGCCCTGTTTGTGTTTAAATCAATGCATTTTTCAAACTGTGCACTGCCGTTTTGTTTTGCTCACAGGGCAGTAAGAGTAGCCTGTTAATTTCCCATGTACAACGTGGGAAAGTGCAGAATTATCTGCAGCTAACCAAACTGCACATTTTGCCAAAACTGCCACATGTAGTATAATATTCATTAGTGATAGACTCCATTTTCGTACCCCTTTTCCATTCTGTAACACAGATAATACATTACATACTATTAATACAATTGTCAATTGAACCAACTATTTCTATTCCGGATAAAGTTGCCATATGTTGACTGACATTTACAATATTGATTCACACCAATGCCTCTATGTACAAAACCACAATAACATGTTAAACATATTGATTGCTTTTATGACTTAACCTAACTTATCATACATGTTATTAACCAGTTTTGCTTTATAAGTATGTCTTCTGATGGTGGAGTTGCAATGCCTGCCATGGGTGTTGAATTCTCATATGACGTGAATGGACGAAATGAGCCCTTCATTAATTATCAGTTGAAAAAGCTTAAATCTTTTGTCATACGTGTGAGTATATTACTTTACTTATTTGTCACTTGCCGTACACAACCAGAACCATGCAAGCCAGTATCAGGATTTCTATCAAACTGGAGGAAGCTGATGTTAAGACGTCTTAACATCAGAAGTCGACTTCTTCACATTTGCTTGCTCCCCACCGACTTACTGCAAGTTGACTGATGATTCACAATGCTTGCTTAACCTCTCTCAACAACTTGCAGCATGTCTAGTAATATCCTGTTTAGTCTTCACTTAATTGATCACTACAGCTACGTAAGCAACCTTCATCAGGCGCTGATTCACTTACACTCCTTGCACATGTACATATACATTTCCTAGCTCTGATGGCAATATAAATTCAAACTTTTTCACCGACATGTTTGTTATGTATGTTTAACTGATATTTTAATTGGTCCGTAGGATCTTGAAGGATGGTTTCGCAAGGATTTTAAAGATGTGAAGAACGAGAGATTTGTAAAACTTACTATTGAACTGCCAAATACAGTAAGTTAGAAACACCTTTTGTTACACTTCTGCAAAATGTGTTCCATATATTAATGTTCATTTGGTGAGGTGAATGCTGCTCGCGAAAAGGATAGATTGTGGTCCGTATCTTACAAGAGAGAGGCGAGCACTTGCAAATGGCAGAAACTGGAGGAGGACACGATGAATCAATTAACCCCTGCCAACATTCGCAATTTTGAGAGGAGTGCAAGTGCCAGAGAAGCAATCAAAATTCTGGGCAAACATACTGACACTACTCGAACCACCGTCGTTTCACAGCAGAATTTCACCTTAGTTAGAGATTTTCTTTTCACACAGGTGTTTATAGAGAATGCTAATCGCCCTGGTGTCTTAGCTGGGATGAACATGCAAGAATATCGACACATGTCATTTCAAGATGGCCACTATGTCATCTTGGTGATGAAGCATAAAACTGCTTATGCTCATGGCCCAGCCCATGTAGTTTTAAATTCCAAGTTGAAGTCATGGTTTTCTGTATTCATTGACATCATGCGCCCTCAAATCACTTCAGACATGGAAGGTAGTGTGTTTTTGTCTTGGAATGGAAAAGAAATGGATTCAGGCCACATTACGAAAGCAGTCCAGTCCGTTTTTAAGAAGAGTGAAGTGGCTGCAAAATTGACTGGTTTTTTTACAGAATAACAACTGTAACAGCATTCATGGAATTTAAGTAAAGATGGCACCTGTCATGAGGGTCAATTGGTTGTGTCTGTTGAACAAAAGGTGGTAATATTTCTGTTAAAGTAGGACCTATAGCAAATTACCTATTTCCTACCTGATTTCTGACAGTATGGATGTAAGTAGTGAAGACTCGACTTTTAATTTATGGTATCCATACTCACCTTCCTGTCATAGAGACCACATATCAAATCTGAGGATTTACTAAACCAACACATGTCACACAAAAGTATC
>JAODVM010201918.1:0-13619 GCA_025400095.1 Phenganax marumi
AATTGACTATTCAAGGCGTTTTAATGAATGAATATTCTTGCACTTGAAAGTATATTTTCCGCAGTTGAATGCCTAACCCTGCAAATGAATGTCTTTCAGCAAAATTCCTAAAAGAGTGTGTGTTCTGCTCAACTGAGTGTCGTTTGGTGCAAATGAATTTATTGTCGCGCCATTGATTGACTACAGATACAAATGAATGAATATTTTCTCGTAATGAACAGCAAAAGGTGTAACATTTTTATTGTGAAAATAAAATAAATACAGTGAAAAACGCCAAAGCCTGGTTTCCATATGGTCGTAAGTGTGGTAAACGAAGAGTCACTGAAACCTCACAGTACAGGTCTTCCACGCTCAATTACCTTGGTACTGTATATTACCATCGATTTTCCGTAACAACCAGTAAAGTTTGTACTAGTTTATTGCCATACGTATTCAATTCTTACATTCGTTTAATATTACACTCAACTCAACGCTAACTATCACCTCTCAACTATCAACTACCAACACATCGCACACATTGTTATGTACATACTGTTTTTCAAAGGAAGAACATAGTTTTCTTATTTGAGCTAATCTATGGGAAGAATTTACATATTTTGCGTTCGAAGGAAGAACATGTCAATTCAATGCGTAAGCATTGTTACATACTTGCCCTTAACTGTTGTTACCACTTGTATCACATGCCGCGCGCATTATTCTAATTACAACTTTTTTCACAACTGCTATTACTTCTTTCTTACGCTGCACGCAATATTCCAATTACAAGTTATTTCACACTCTCGTATCTCTGAACAGCCACAATATTCTATCGTCTAAGCAGTAAATCTTATAGAAAATATATATGTACACTGTTTCCCAATACTTGCTTTGCTAATAACTCTTTTGAAACTGTTTTGTTTTGGCTGATAAGAAAGATCGCCACTCTATCTTTACGACAGTTACGAACCATATGTATGGAAACCAGGCTTAACAGTTTTCTTTAGAGCAATTTAGTGCTTATCATTACAATACGAAACGAGACGGCACAGAGAATACAGAGATTTAACATTGCATTGATTATGCGTACCTGGTGCCTACACTGGGCGGCTATGTTGTTAGTCAGTGCGCTAAAGACAGGCTTTCGCCCCCACTCCCAACGTTATAATAAACTATATATGGTCATGCTTGCCGTATATGAATAGCACTAACGCCAGCAGAAAATTTCAATGGCTGAATATTAAAAGGCAATATTCTACTGATTCTATGCCACTTCAATGAATAAAAACTAGCAAACTCCTATTTTGGAAAACAATCTAGCTATTTTTTTGTCAAAAATACTATTTCTGAAGATAGTTCTGCCACAGCTTTTGTTATGCGTAAACCCATTCGAGCCGCCATCATATCATACTTCTCAGGGGCGAGAAGATCCCCCTTGAGCATGCTGGTTAAGGCAAAGTACACAAATCCATACAAGATTAAACCTTTGTAAGTTCTGTAGAGACAGTTGGAAGCAAGAAAAACTCTACAGGACCAAAAATATTTCCATGAAAGTGCCTTATACTAAGATCAAAGATTGTACATATTTATCAAATTCAAAGAAGACTTCATATTCATTGACTTGAAGCGTCTGTATAAGGATCAGATATACATATCAAGCCGGACAAATTAGGTGCGGATCCAGGATTTTCTATGCATTAGTCAAAATTTTCGTTCGTGAAAATCCAGAGAAATATTTTCTAGCGAAGGATAGGTGTTTGTTCATACTTCAAAACCGGTTTCGAAAACAATTAACGTAATCATAATACGAGAAGCTAAAATGATCGTTTCGCCGAATATCCGGTCTGATCAGCACGCCTAAGATACGCGAAATATCAAATAGCAACCATGCAATATCCTCATGGACGGCCCTATTCCGCTAAAGGCCTAATGTGCAGACTAGTTTCAAAGCGCCAGCATCCGCTTTCACGCCTCTGCACCGGAGCGAAGGAGGTTGGTTAGTCATGGGACAAAATAGAACACTTTATTACTCAATTTTCATGTCAATCTCAGTCAATTCCACGCCTTTCCCTCACCCAGCCCCCACTTTATCTAATTCCCGTATTCTGTCACCCATTCCGACAGTGCTTTTTAATTTTATTACTTATATCATATTATTATTATAATTGTTATTTTATGGCATTTACATGCATTGACTATATTACCAATTATTATTAATAGTATCACTAGAATTACTGTATTGTTGTACATGCCTTAAGCGACACAAAGAAAACCAATGCAATTATTAAAGTTAAGAACTGGACAGTCGCTAATTTAATATCGCTTAAAAGAGCGTTTAATTCTCAACAATATCTGGAACTTTTAGCGAATTCTGCAGCGTAGGCAACGAGAAATGATAATAAAAAATTATTGGATGTGCTACACACTGATCGATAGCAGCTTTGTGTATGAAAATAGAAAAGATTGCAAAAAGCAGGGTTAACATTTAACATACTCAATTATACCTGATCCGTCTTGTTTGCTAACGGACTTTTTAGTTAATGCTTTCTCTCTCTGATCATATTTTCAAACAATCATGTATTCACCAATTTTGTTTTCATTTTACTGACTTAGCCATAGACTTAGCTAGCCGTTATGGCTGATGAATTACAAAATAAATTATCGAAATCATTAGAGTGATAAATTGGTCTCTCGAGATTTCCACACGTAAAATTGATATTATGCACCACGTGATGAACGTTTTTTGTACCTCGTGATGAAGTTTTTTATGCGGAGCAGAGTTTGCTAAATACACAATGTTTACTCGATTGCTTGCTTGGTTATTTCCAGATTAAAATGTACTTTTCTATACGTCGATTTGCAGTTCCACAACATGCTTGAGCATTCAGTGTTCTTTTTATAACTGTTCACAGCAGTAAAAACATTTAAACAATCTTCGCTGTCGAACATCGGTAGATTGTTTACGAATTCCGTTGATATTGAAAAGCGGTCACGAGATGAGAAAAAACTTAATCACATGGTACATACAATCAACCACGCGCGTTCCAATCTCGAGGGACAAATTTACCACTCTAGTGATTTCGATAATATTGGCAAAATAAACATAAGAAAAACTCGTGCATTGTAAAGGCCCATTTACACGGGCTATTTTTTCTGCGACTTTTCACCTGTTGAACGATGTGACCGAGTAAATAAATGGCAAATATACTTGGTCCAACAATTTTCCTAATGCACTGGGCTATCATCCTACTCGATCACATGCGCTAAATGGAGAAAAATCGCAGCAAAAATCGCCCGTGTAAACGAGCCTTAACTTGGCTTAAATCAATGATTATCGTGGATCAAAGTGCGGAGTTGTTTTTGCGAAACTATACCACATCGTGAATTACCACTTTGGTTCATCAGTGTGTCTTGTACAGGATATCGCATTTTTCTGTAATGTCTAACAAAACATATCTTGAAGCGGGATATTTCTTAACTTAGCAATCGGCTATTCGCGAATTTTTATTGTTTGAAAAAGCGTTAATTCTCTACCATACAAGCAAGTTTTAGGGATTTCTACCGAATAGACAACGAGATATGCTAGGTTTTACAAGAGGGTCTTGCACAGGATATGGCATATTTAATATAGTGGTAAACGTTTCGCACAAAACTCTGCAGTTTAACGCAACACGTCTCTTAATTCAAACATTCACTAGTACAAAATGTTACACCGTTTGAAAGACCGTTTAAAAGGTTTTGGGCCGTTGAGACGCTGGAGCACAGAAGATCTCGCATTACGCATGTTGTACACCATTAGTCCGACGAGTTGATTGCTTTTTGTAGTCAATAAACACGCAGAACGGGCATGTTCGCCTTTACTACTGACGCTGATTTTCTAATTGAAAAACTTGGCTGGAAAAAAACTCGAATCCCAGCATCAATTGCAAAAAGCTACCATGGTCTCCTGATTGTATGCGGCCTATAGATTTGCTTGCAAATTGTTGCAGAAGGACATTGTGCAAACTTACAATTAGATTTGTAGTGTCCTGGAGTGTGACAATTGGAATATAGAGCCTGGTCTGTATGTCGCTATTTTAACTGTTCAATTTGTAACAGCTCATCGCGTTTTTTCTTGAGTACATGGTCTCTTTCTTGTATTTCTTTCTCCAGCTTGTCAAAAAATTTCTGAGTAGGTGTTACATGCACTTTCTTTGAAGTGTTAACTTCTGGGAATTCATTGCGTGGATCAGCATTTGGGAACAAACGATATGCAAAAGATTTTGATTTCTTTCGCAGCGGCTTAGATGTTGACGGTGAATCATTTGCTCGAACAGTAACAGATACTGAGCGACTGGCGATGGTGAGAAGTTAGCAAGCCTTTTAGTACCTGCTTCATTACCACATATCTTCAAAGTAATTTTTTAAATATTTTCTCTTGTGCATTCACTTGGGCAGTTTCATTCATATCCAAGAATGATTTGAAGTCATCCAGATGGAGATCGATCCCATCTTAATCCGAGTCTAAATATATCAAAGTACTTATTTCTTTCGCATTGCATTTCTCACGACTTCTAGAAAGTTCACTACAATCAAAACTTTCAACATCACCTATTGAAAGAAATATTTTAGCCCACTTTTCATGCTCTGCTCCATAGCTGTAGTTTATTTTAAATTCGTATTTCCAAACATTCGACATGTTTACTGAAACGCAAGAAGTCGTATTACAGCAACAACAACAGCATGGCAATAATGCAACTAAAAATTGATTGCGTGTTTCAGGAATGCGCAGCGATTCGTCAATGTTTTGCTGACGAATCATGGTATGTTTTGCTCAGTTCAGGCCGTGGATCATCGGTTTCTGTTATACTTTTTAAAGTGTAAAGCACATTTCTCCCAAGCTCACTCAATGAAAACTATAAATTGTTTACAAAATTCTGTTTTCTGCTCTCTAGGCCTCTGGACTGTGAAACTGATCCTCTTCGAACTGCCGGTATTTAGCATAAATTATCGTCATTTTTGATCCGTTTCGCTTAAATTATCGCTGTTTTGATCCAGTTTTGATCCTATGCTATGTCTTCGCACAAATCCGACCACCACACTTCCAGTACCTTGATCCACTTTCAGCGTCTCGCAGTTGTATTAAAGGAATGTCAATGACTGTCAACAAAGTTGAACAAACTGATCAAATGTCTTTATAAGCAAGTATCTCAATATCTCGGTCGTAAAAATAAAGAAGTACCAAGTATGCACGCAGAATTATGTATTTTTACAATAGCTAGTGTACAGTTTTAAAATTTAACGCTCAGTGCAACAGAGATATTTTCAACCATTTTATATCCGCTGCAAAACTTGTCGCAACCCTTTTGTTTCAAACATTCAGTACAGTGAAATCAATACACCTGGAACGATAACTTCGTCGCTATTTTGGTAGCCAAATTAGCCTTTCTCACGACGCCATTTTGGGGATACTATCTGAGATCATAATCAACAAATTCAGGTTTTGTATTGTCATTGTTCTAAGTGAAACCTTTATAAGTTAGTTTACAGTTCAATTATTGTGCAAAGGTTTTCAGACAGCTTAGAATTTTCTGATTTTGACATATTTTTTTGGCAAAAAGTACCCCAAAATTGGCGTCGTGAGAAAGGCTAATTGAAGGCCGCCATTTCACGTCACGGGTTAAAAAAATACACCTTTTCTGTTCGGTAGTTTCTCAAGTAGGAATGAATAAAAACAAAATTAAAAGAGCTTTACCTTACCTGATGCTTATAAAAAAACCTTTTTAAAGATGCAATTAAATGACGTTTAAGCATATTTTTTTAAGGGTTTAATGTTGAAGTTTTGTTCGGCGCGTTCTAATTTGTGCGATATCTCGAGAATGCATCTGACACCCTTGAAGATTTTGCTGACAAATGTGTAAAACACTTAGAACTACCCAATAAGCAAAGTTTCACTTTTTAGAATTGAATTCTTTTTTTTAAAAAGTTATTTCTTGTCTTTTCTTGGCTCAAAAACAAATTTTTCACTGAAATTCCTCCTCTTCGAAACTCGCCTTAGTCCTTTTAAAACTGAATATTTATTGCGCGGCAAGCACCTTTGACGTTCAATTTGGCTTCACCCAAACATAGGGCGTAAACGTAGGAGTTATCGTTCCAGGTGTATTGAGTCCACTAATTCAGTACAATGATTCAAAGCACACAAAAAAGATAGCTATAGGGTATTTACCTCATAACTGAACTAAAATGGCTCTCGAATATGGGCCAAAACAGCCTTTATCATGCCGAAACCGCCCCTTAGGTGCCGTTTTGGCCCTACTGTAGGGCCACTTTTTAGCAACTCTAAAAACACATAAGAATCATATTTATGGACAAAAAGTAGGGAAATTTACTGAACTCTGTACTAAGCTAAAACAGCTCTTAAATATTAACCAGAACAACAACGCATGTAGCCAAAATGGCCCATGTTTTCTGTTTTGGCCCCACCGTAGGGCAAAAATGGCTCGCACTTTGAAAAGCCAAAACGGTCCCCTGGGGCCAAAATGGCCCTTTTTACTGTGCTTGGTCAGTTCGTACAGGAGCTTCGAACAGGAACTTGAAAAATTTACGAATTCAATTCCAGGAGATTCAATGAAATGCTGAGATAATAATGTAATTAATCGCTCTTTCTAAGCACATGAATTGATCAATATTCTTCGGAACGCCTCATTTGCCACGACTGTAAGACGCTCTTTCAAGCTGTAGAGTCATTACAAAAGCTTTAAATAGCATTTTACATAATTCTTTGCCATTAGTCTAAAGCTGGAACCATTTGAAAAATATTATCCTCGTTTTCAATTTACAAATCATCCCACACATTCTTTAAGTCTCACGGGATTTGTCGCAAACCGTCTTCGAGTTGTACTAAGTCCGAAATGCTAATTTAAAGTTTTATAGATTCACTAAATTGAAGCACCATAGAACTATGTTTCATAGATGGTGAATCACAAGAGCTGATTGCAAACACGTCAGTCATGATTATTCAAAAAACTTGGAAAAAACTGGAAAAACTTGAACTTGAGATGCGTAACGGTCGTAACATATCCGTTGTGTTTGGTTCCGACTAGCCAATTCCAATGACAAAGTTAGCACAACATAACTGAGATAGGTTGATTTGGCTAAAAAGCAATACACGCGTGACGAGATAAGGCCAAAATTTTGCCAGAAACGTTACCTAGCAAAGATGACTGTTACGGATTTTCCACACCATCCGGCAAAGTCTATCCACCACATGCTGCGAAGTATTAGACCCCGTTTACACGGTACCGGATTCGCATGGTCACGACATTACATTGAGCAGTTTCGAGGTGAGTTTATCAAGTAAATTTATGATAATGTTGCAGAACTTAATAACAACTAATCTTAGAAAAAGTTGTTGGAACAAAACTAAGCGGATAGTGGCTAAAGTCGATGCCGTGACCGTGCAAATCGGTACCGTTTACTGTGTAAACGAGGCCACAATTAAAGAAATGACAAAGCGCACAGAAATTCTCTAAATTCCAGTCAGAAGTATCACGCAAGGACAAAATCTTCCATCTACCAGTTTACAGTTTGATAGAGAATTACATCCGCACATTAAGTAGACATAGACATATTTACAGGATCTCATAACAGAATGCCCAAAAGGAAGAGTTTCTGGCATAGTCTTATTTTCTCAACCGCCACTATTGTGGTTGTATATCTGTTTGTTTTCCAATATAGAAGTCTAACGAGTCATACCAAATCAGGTACGTTTGCATGTTTTCTCCACATTTTTTGCAACACACGGTCGCTGTTGAGTTGAAGTAAAATTCACTTTTTGTAAAACATAATAATTGAGGCAGATAAGTCATGCGGTAGAATCGTCCTGCGTAGAAAGTTCACACGTATGCGAATATTTTTGAAAACAGAGGTTTTTTTCTCCGTTTTCGCCTTGCGTTCACACGTAATAGCGTTTTCGGCCACCAAAAACGGAGTTTTCGAAAACGCTCTCCACAGTCACGGGAGGTTTTCGAAAACGCCGTTTTCATGTTTACGTTTAAACGGACAAAAACGGAGGTTTTTAAAAACGATGACGTTCATAATCAGGTCCAGTCAAAAGCAACGCAGGTTTTGTATTTATTTTCAAGATCGCGCACCAAAAGTGTATGGCTATTTTACTTGGGCTGATTTCAAGTCTAACAGTATGCGTTCATCTGTTGCCATGTTAAACGTTCACACAGGATATTTGAGAAAGCGAGTGAATATTAGTATAACATACCTTCCGTCTCATTGCCGCCAAAAATATTTTAAAACATGAAAGAAAAAGTCGGCTTGTTTCACTTTATAATCCTCTGTAACTTAAAGAAGAAGCTCGACTTTACCCGTCCAAATAAATGAGTATTATTTGAAATTGCGACACATTTAACAACGTTGTTATAATTTATGTGCACACCATCAAACTGTATAAATACATGGAACGCTACCTGAAACCAAAAATTGAAGCAAAAAGTTCGAGGTCGGCTCTAGCCTTTCCACACAACGGAAAAAACGGGCAAAAAGCAAACATTTGAACACTCTCGGAAGACAAGTCAAACTTTGCCAAACAAAACAAGTTTTACGAAGATACTAAGCATTTTTAACAGAAAGTAAGAAAAACACAAAGAAGAAAATAAATGCAGTTTTTTTTCTAATTTTATGAACAAACTGCTCAAAAAATACCTTTTTTGGCAAAAACGTAGCTACCATTAGAAGCAAAGTCTGTGTTCCCGCGAGAGAATTGCGAAACAGCAAACACGCGTGTCATGGGTGTCAAATTTGGTTTCAATTGATTATTAGACAGTTTTATTAGAGGCAGCGTTCCATTTATTTTTAGTTCAATGGTGCACACGCATAGATTATTGTGACTGGAGCCTGCCATCGTTTGCCGATCTCATATCACTAGGCAATGCGCATGCCCTACGCCGAGCGCTATCATTTTCCTCTGTTTTTATGTTTACGTGTGGATGGGCAAAAACGATTCGAATACGCTACGTGTCGACGCAAATTTTTTCATAAACGGAGAAAACAATATTCGTTTTTAAAAAAATCCCGATACGTGCGGACAAGGCCTAAAATTTGTTTGAAATTATTGCTTTAAAGCATTGTTGTTGTTTGATAAATTGTTTTGAAAACGCTATATATATACAAAACCAGCAGAAAGTATTTGGATGTTTATTCTCGCTGTATATTACGAGCTGCGGAATTTAGTCACTGACAACAAAATTTCGGAATGCTGCACGACGAACCAGATCTAGAGTTTGTTGAGCATCGCGTTGAAATTTTTCAGACGGTTTGATAAAAACAATCATCTAGTTACACCTCATAATAATTCGTCAGTGAAGCATTCACGTTGTGGAATTTGCATAAGTTGCTTTGAGATCAATTCAGTTTGACGGTGGGATATCGGGATAAAAGCAGGGACCCGATTTTCAAAATAAATGATAAAAAGTGCCCTCTTAAAAGAAAAGTGCCCTTTGTCAAGGTCAACGTTGGCATGCCTTTCTGAAAGGTATGACAGTGCTCTTGAATCAAAAACTTATATTATTATACATGTAGTGTGTATTCTCGATCCTGATTGGTCAGAAAGCACGGGCTAATTACCAATATTCGGTATTTATTGCGTAATTTTGGCTGCTGACGTGCTCAGCGTTCATTAATTGGTGTTTTTTGGGGCCGGTTGTTCAAAGGTGGGTTAGCAGTTAAGCTAGGTTTAAATTTAACCCACCATTTTATATCCCAGTCTTGAAACACTATTTATTTTTTGAAACTTTGAGGGATTAAACTACCCATTAAGGGGAAACATTTTGAACAAAACACTTTTCAAAACTTTTTCTTGAACGAGTTTCAAATTGTGGTTAAAGTATTACACTAATCCAGGGTTAAGCTAACCCAGCTTTGAACAACCGGCCCTTGGACTGAATGTGCACCCAAAAAATAATTATTTGACTCTATCGCTCCCAAGCCTTGGCGCACCCAACAACAGTCAAACCTGAAAGCGCGCGGAAATAAAATAAACCAAATTGCCCACAATAGATTCGTTTTGTACGTTTCTGATGTCTTTAAATATATAATAAAACAATTATTGGATTGGGCTTTTACATGATATCTTTATTCAGACCTCGGTCGATGTTTTCCGCCTCAGCTTCACTTTGGCGGACAACATTGACCTCGGTCTAAATAATTCTTTATCTTGTTCAGCCTCATCCCTAATTGTTTATTATAGATCAAAAGCAGTGCTCGTTAAGCATGGCGGCAGGGGCTCCACATTGCTTCGAAATGAAGTGGATGAGCAATTTTATTTTCAGGAAAAAACACTGGATTTTCAAATATTTGTTTAAGGAAATGAACAGGCTTATTTAGTGGAGCATACTGAAGAAGATTTTTGCTACTTGTAAACGAAGTTTTGAGAAGGTCTAATTTAGTGCTGGCAGCTGAGATATCGAGCTGAAGCCCATGCAAAAACTTTTCCAGCATTTTGCGGGTTGCTATCGAGCTCAAAGGCCATTCTTATGCTTTGTAAATTCTACGCTTTTGTTATGATTCTGTTACAAGTGTGAGAGTTAGTGTGACCAAGAGTTTTCGCTTTTTATGAAATTTTTGTAATTGTATAATGTTAAAATACATAGACAGCTGCAAAGCTGAGTTGCGTATTTGTAAACTTCACTAAAGCAAAAACTATAATCTGCAATATAAAAATACTATACATAATCAATTTACTGAATTTAGCACTTGAAACTGAAATTAATTCAACTAACGAAAGGGTAAATATTTAGATGTCTATATATCATGAAAAAGAACGACATGATGAAAATCCCGATAAGTATATCAGCCCTGTGTGCACTAAACTGATGAAGGTATTTGTCAAATCCTCACATGATGCTGAGGAAAAAAAAGGAAAGGCCAAAACATTCCTCTCAGTTACCTTTCCATCTCGGCTTCACGACTAGCCCTTTTGTCGCGAGTCTATACAGATTTAGTGTTGGTAAAATAGTTTTTTTCGTTACCGTCAGCCGTTGCTAAATTGTGATCGGAGAGGCCAAACGGTGGAAAAATAAATAGGTTTTCATAGTAGTCATGCATATTGGTTGATATTAGATGAAGAATTGCATTTTTCCTTGTTGGTTTCTTAACGATCTGCTTAAGACGAAAATGTTTTTTGATGGTACTGATATGTGAACGATTAAAATCATGCACCTGAAACGATAATAGCGCAGTTTGGGTATGGCGCCTTAGCCCGTACCAGACGTTGAAACAAACGTTCACGCATGTGATCATTCTCTTCTGTTGTCCAATGAGGATGATAGATAATTGCATCGATGAGGGAAGAAAAATCTCTGGGTAAACGTTTTGGACGTAAGTAAAGCCATAAAATTTCGTGATTTTCCTCTTCTTCTTCTTCTTCTTCTTCTTAGCCCAAAATTTTCTGAATTTTGGTGACTAGCTTTTGACTTTAGCGAGAAAACCTAAAGTGAAAAGAGCATTTTAGTGGTATAAGCATACACCAAAAGTATGACTAAAATTTTCGTTAAATTGGCTCACTTCAACCATAAAATATGAAAAAAAGGTTAAAGCTCTTCCTGTTCGTGCATCAGTGTCTCGTTCACGATCTTAAACTCGTGCAATAATTAAACCCCATCAATGAACGAATAAAGCAAACAGATGATAGCGCAAGCGAGCATAATCATCCAAATGTCGAATGCTAAGAGATCAGAAGCAAAGCTGAGCAGGACTATAATGGCGGTATTGAAAGGCTTTTGCCAAGATTTTATGATCGGTAACATCAAAAGGGGACTTCGATAAGCACATTCATTAAGGGCTAACGCCATCATCGCTCCGGGCGTGTGTTCGATTTTGGGGCGAATACTGATTTTCTTATGTGAAGAGTCCATCGACTATTCTGGAGAAATTTTAAAACAATCCACCATAATAGAAAAGATGGCGGCTTGTCGATTTTACCAGAATCCTTTGCGGTTCTAAATTGTTTATAGCGATGTTTGGTGAATTTTACCTGAACGGGATCAAACTACAGATGATTAGCTTCTTGCTTCATAAAATTGCTGACCTGAAGGCGATGTGTTCTGGTATTTTCATCGCGCCTGCGCAAAGGATTCCGGTAAAATCGACATGCGGCCATCTTTTTATAATGGTCAATTAGGTCCTACGTTTTCTCGTGATATTCCGTTCTACTCCTGCAGAGAAACTTGGCAAAGGCATGGGTTGGCATAAGTGATCTAGGAGAGGGATAACTCAATTGTCGTAAAATAAGTAAATATTGATTAAGATGTACAAGAAGGGGCAAAACGGCTAAAAAACTCTTTAGATAAAATCCAATTCAAGTAGTAATACTATGTATAATTGTTGTTATTCTAATTTGCAAAATCTACAGCAAAACAAGTGTGCGAGCAAAGAAAAATAGGGTGCGAAACGCGTGCAAACGAAGAAAAGCTCGACCCAACGGTGTGGAATAATGTAGAACGCATGGTGTTTTTCATTGGTCATCGCCGAAGTGGAAGTTCACTAGTTGGCTCATTACTTGATGCACACCCGCACATGGTTGTAGCAAACGAGTATGACATCATTAAAAAATGGGTAAAGTATGGCCAGGAAGAAAAAACTCGAGAAAATTTGTTTCAACAGCTGTACACAAAAAGCTTGAAGGACGCTGGTTCGGGTAACAGAATGCCACTAACATGCCGTTTGTTTGAAGGAGAAATTCATTCCTATTATGTTCCTAACCAATGGCAAGGGACGTTTGACAAAGTTATTAAGGTATTTTATAAATCAATCCATGTGTACATTGTACATGTATTTCGCGCAAGCATGTTATACGTACTTGCGCTAAATAGCAGTGACGATGCATAAGTTACGAAACACTGACAGTGTCATGAAATATTTGCTCAATCATTAGTATTTCTGTATGCGGTAAGATTTGTCGTTTGTGTGGTCTCTGTGCAAATCGTCTTGTGTAGCATCTTTTTTGCATAGCTGGTGACTGTCAGTTTATTAATAACTTTCTGTATCTCATAGTTATCGTGCTAACTTTGTGTGCGTTCTAAGATTAAGTGCATGTGTCTTGGTCGGGGTGTTCGTCACGCACACGAGCTTTCCTTCTTCTAATTCCTGCGGAAATTGAAGCATAGAATGAACGTTAAAAAGTGCACTTTTAATTTGCGGCATCTATATTCAGTATTGATTAAAAAATACCGAGAAATTTACGAACTCCTTGCACAAAGCAGAGGACCGAATAACTTGCTCGCTAATGCTTAAAAAGCAGCTAGATCGAGAGCAGCACATGGTACGTGCTATTTGTTTCCCAAGCAAACGAAACAAACAACATTAGCAGAAACAAACAGCATGTATCATGTGGTGCTTTTCGAACTGTAGGGAACAGCAGTCATCTTGCAAGTATGGATTATCTCTGGGCACATCGTTAGCCATTTATGGGTTATCAGTCGGCGAATGATGTCATATTTGATGACGGAGAATCAGAAAGCCACCATATACTTTTAAATGCAATGATATGAATTCATAAAAACGCATGCATGAATGACCATGAAAGTATTCTATCTACGCAGCTCAACTCAGTAATATGTTTTCTCTTTTAGGTAATGGGAGACAAAAAGGGAGAA
>JAODVM010202029.1:0-13615 GCA_025400095.1 Phenganax marumi
TTTTCGACCCTCGACATTTTACCCTCGCCCTCGACTTTCTACCCTCGACCCTCGACCCTCGACCATTAGTCAAACTCCCATTTCCTTGGGGAAGGGGTGAGGATTAAACATAGACATGGTGCTCTTTGAAGCTAAACAGCCTAGTTATATAGATATTGCTCACTCTCCTAGCGCCCGGGCTTCAGGCTGCAAAATTATATCACCCAGTTTAAAAAGCAAGAAAAACCACATACATACTAGAATGATTTTTTGCATGTTTGTTTTTGCCTGTGTAGTCCGTAGACGTTAATCTAGAATTAAGATTTTGTCCAGTCATTTCCTCAAATTCCACTCACAGAGGTGAAAGACGTACGTAAAAACGACCTCAATATCAATGCATGATATTACAATAACCATCGTAACTCCAAGATACGATCTTCGTTCAGTCGCACTAGTCTGGCGAGTTCCCACGTTTTTCAAAAAATTTCAATCGTCGTACAATTTTCTGCTTGACGAGATTATAGCAATCGATCACTCAGTGATTGTGTTTTGTGGGATAATCTTGAGAAATTCACACAATTTGAGAACTTACTGAGTGCAATGAACTTGGCACACTGCTAAAAGGCATCGCCGACAAGCCGAGGATACAGCAGGAGTAGTACACTAAATGTATAGATATTTTTCGGTCTTTTTAAAGCGAAATGAGATGGAAATTTTACGAGTTTTTGCTTGACAAAGAGTCTTGTAATCTGCGCTTAAACGCATATCGTGACAACTAATTAGAAGTTAGATTTAGAAACGGAACTTTAACTTTTGCAAATGCT
The DNA here is from genome assembly GCA_025400095.1 of Phenganax marumi. NCBI lineage: Eukaryota > Metazoa > Cnidaria > Anthozoa > Malacalcyonacea > Clavulariidae > Phenganax > Phenganax marumi. The sequence continues at coordinate 804 of JAODVM010202029.1, forward strand.
GGTAAAATCTCCATTTAAGGATAGTTATCCATTGTGGCAGATTGAGAAACAGGGAGATTTTTGGCATCTAGCGAAAACAAAAATAGACGGGGGAGTTTTTTGTAGAAAGGTTGTTTCATATTGATGGAAAAGTCGCCGTAAAAGCGCGCTCATTTTTTCTTCGCTTCTACATAAGCTATAACTTTTGTTTTGTAAAACATTTGTAAAGCTTTAGTATACCACGCCAATACTCTATTGTAACGAAGTCCTACTCTAAACACGTTTGAGAAAAGTAGAATATTTTAAAGATGCTGTACGTTTCGATCTGCATGCGCATGTACACTATGGATTCTCGCCGCAATTTTAGTAACAGTTTAGCTATATTTTCATGCGTTTTAAACATAATCCAAACTCTCTTTCATGTCCGGCAAAAACAACAAAGGTTAGCAACGAAATTTCGCAGCCACACGTTTTTTTTATCATCATTTATTGTAATCTCTGAATCATTTTTTGACGCCTGCAAGTTTTACTTGTGAAAATAACAGAGAATGTGTTGACGACCACACTTCAGAGATTATGTCATGGAATGAAAAGTTTTCTTGGCGATGAATTGCAACCAAAAACGGAAGGCAAAGTAATCAAGCAAAGTAGTATATTCTAATAAGGAAACAATTCGAGAGGTATTTGCAAGGGGGTTGTTCGTGTCTTACCGTAGGCGTTGGAGCAATAGGTGTACACCAGCGAACCGGATAGGAGTTTCCACTGCGCAGAACTGAGTGTCAGCAAACGGTTGCCAACGGAAAGTTATAATGAGAAAATGACGTTACAAGACTACTGCATGTAAAATGCAAAGAATTATGAGGTGAAAAGCACATAAACAAATGAAATTAAGCTGGATTTGTTTGTTGTCATCAGTGACTACCATTCGCTGCCCTGTGAGGCTTACTGAAACCCAGCTATATGTGTAGTAATCTTGTAAGTGATGAAAAACATATAAACAAGTGCGAAGAACTTTTGATTTGCTTGCTCGTATAAGAATATAAACTTGTGAATTTGACCAACATTTGTTGGCCTGTGAGGCTAGCAGTAATCACCTGTACAAGCGGCCCAAAGGTGGCTGTTTGAAAGGCACATGTTCTCAGCAACCAACACCTTCAAAACTCATCAATTATATTGCGAGGCGTGTCGTTTTCAAGAGGCTAAAAGGCATCCGTTCTATTCGAAATATTTTTGCAAGAAAATAATCTGACCTCGGAAATTTTTTCACAATTTTGGGTCACGCTAGATTTACGCAGATCTCAAGAAGTGGAGAAAGGTGATGCGTATTTGGGACATGCAATCCCTGCAACAAAGTCCAGGGGTTAAACACCAAGTTTGGTAACGTTAGGTCAGTGAGAGATGGCTCTTACTGGATCTCTAGGTGGAACAGTTTAGAACTGATAAAACTATGCAGTATAAATATATAGTCAGTTCAGTTTAAGTTTCCTCATGCAGTAAAACTTGATGAAGTTTACATCTGATAGAACTATATCCAGTATAAATATAGTTAGTTTAGTTTAAGTTTCCTCCTGTAGCACACTGGATCAAAAAGAGATGACTCTTACTGGATCTCTAGGAAGAACAGTTTAAAGCTGCTATAAATATCCAGAATAGATATATATTCAGTTCAATGTATGAGAACCAAACTGGAGTCAAAAATATTAGGCACGCGCAAGGTGATCCAAGTTCACGAGATGGTCCCCGTCTCCCCCCTGCTCAAGCGCGTGCTGTGACGCATTTCCGTTCCCACTCTGTCCACAAGTATTGAAAGGAGATAAAAAGCACATATCCATGAAACAATAACATTCTATTGCGTTTGCGAAACTCCTTCTTGTACTGCCCCGTCAGAGAAACGAGATTTTTTGCGCTTCTTGGGAAGACCTTATCACCCAACTATGGGCGTGAATATGTGCAGATTTATTGCCTTTTTACTGGCTATATCAAGCGTAGGGCTTGCTACAGCACAGAATATTACTGGAGAAGAGCAACCGTATATAAATGGCACTGAATCTGGCAATTTTACGACTGCTGAACCGCACATAACGGAAGAAGCTTTTCCACTGAATGACACAAATGACACCGAAATTAAAACGGCGTTTGACTTGATTGCAGAAGCGCATAATGAAACCGGTTAGTACTAGTTGGTATTCAGATTATAAACATTAGCATTTGTGTACATGTTTTTACATTTTGTTTGAACGTTATCATGTAATAATCGCACGTTGGTATTCAGACTGTTTTTCACACGAACACAAAATGCGGCCGTCTCTAAATTCCGCATAATTTGCGCTTTTGTAAGTTGCAAGACGCCATCTGTGTTCTATACGGGATTTAGTCTTTGCTTGCGAACTTTATGGTATATATTTAAGAATTATTTAGGGACGTGCAGTTTTGCGCTTTTGACCTTGCAATACATACAAAGTATCTCTTTAATAATGCACGTTGTTTAATTCGTGGTGACACATTTCGTGTCATGTTGTACAATTTCGACGCAGTCTATTCTGCATGACACATTTTTTATTAAACAGTGATGCATTGTAAAATAACATGACATATTTATTGTTACGTTATCCTAACGTTGCCTTGAAGTATACCTAAAGTAGGCCTTTCGCTCATAGTATGCAGGTTCATGTACTAATTTCATGTTAAACAATTCATTTCAACGCAGTCTACGGTCAAATAACTTAAATATTTACTATCAAAAGACCCTGCTGTTTCACAATCCTTCAAATTCACTCAGAACAGACTCTGCATCGCCTTGCTGTAGAACATAAACTTTTGCCTGACACCCTCTACGTTAACTTGCCGGAATTTATGCTAAATAGTAGAATAATTTCACGCTATCGTCCACGCATACTGATTGGAGAAATTCAAGCTTATCTATCGCTTCTGCAAAACAAACACAAAATTGCGATTTCTGTCGTTGATTTCACAACAAATCGTGGCCAAAGTTCGCCAAATTTATAAATCGTTTCGCACACAGAAGGAAATAAGATTTCTAATTGGAAATTAGAATTTCCTGCGCCGTAGATGTGCGCGCGGGGATTCACAAAAGCAACGCATATTTTCACAGCGCTTGCACTCCATGAAGCGTTGAGATATTTGAGAAAACTATCAATTTCCCCTCAGGGAATAATTAAAATAATCACCGTCGCGATTTTCTTAATGCGCACTCCTGTTTCTTGAAAAATACTTCGGTTAAAAATCTCATTTTCATAAAAAAGAACAGAGACTATGAATTCGGCGTTTGTTTTTCTATAATATAATGAAAAGTGCTTCGTGACTTCATGTTATTGAATGCAGTTGGAGTCGATTTGCAGCGAATGATAGCGAGTTTATTTTAGTATTAAAACTAATATGTATTTGCGGTTTTCTAATCCTAATACAAAGTCCGCGCTGTTTCAATGTCTTTGCGAAATATCGCACTGAACAAAAATGTGTGGTGTAGCTTTGTTCAGAATTGCTATAGAAGGGAACATAAACTAATCTAACTACATTTACACTGGACAATTCCAGTTCTAAACTGTTCTTTCCCAGAGATCCAGTAGGAATCATCTCTTCTTGATCCAGTGTTAGATTTCTCAATTCCTAGTTGCTTTCGTCGCTTTATTTTGGTAAATTTAATGTCGCCGGAATACCGACTCAATTAATGCCACACTTGCAGCAGCAATTAATTATCACGCCTATCCGTCATTTAACATAATTTGCGCTGGCATAAAAAACTACGTAGAATTTGCCACAAGATTGCGGTCGTAAACCATTACGCTATCAATCTGTCGAGACTTTGATTGGTTGACGATTACTCAGAAAGTATGTTTCATTTAAGTACCGTTGGGCGAGAGCAGCTGACAGTGGTTAACGTGCTGTTGTCATGGGTAAATAATGTTAATTCGTGTCGCTATACATGTAGTAGTCTTGTATGAGGTGAAAAAAACATAAACAAGTGAGAATAGGCTTGATTTGCTTGCTCTTATAAGAGTATAAACTTGTGAATTTGACCACCATTCTCTGCCTTACGAGACTCGCTGAAACCAACACACTTTCGCTAAGGACCAGACAGAAATATTACCATTGTTCAGAAGTCGACGAAAGTATTTCTTCACAAACTACGGCCAATAAATATCAATAACAGCGATAATCGGATAGCAAATGTATTAGAATTACAAAAAGCGCCGGCGGCGATGCATAACCGTAAGCTGTAAAATAAACACGCAGGTGTCGCCTGTTTGTCGTAATACAAGATCGTTTAAAAATTTCCTGAAGATTCATACACCTTTTATGAACATGTGACGCGAAGTATTTGGTGAAAACATTTATAGTGGAAACCATTACCAGACTGGAATGTCGAAAAGTTGAATTGTACATTGTAACTTCTTGCTATATTGCATTAATTTACCACACAGGAATAGTGGTAATGTGTGATGTAAAAAAGAAACTTGTCGAGTTTCTCTGTAAGAGATTTCTCTGACGTGATAGAACTATGCAATTTTGTTGGGAGAACGGGACTCCCAACCATGCTCAATAGGATACTAGATACTCCAGCTGGGTAAAGCGTGCATTGTATATTAAAAAAATCGTGTACTATAAACGATTGAATAGTCGGGCACAGCACCACGTATAAGCAAATCACTTTATCGCAAAATTTTAAAATCCTTTACGAACCACACTCTCCTCGCGTGCTTTACGAATTGCCTCTGGGCAACCCGTACCAGCAGGATGTAATCACATCATCAATTGACAGGGGTGCGGCGGCCCTTTGACTAAAATGCACAAACTTGCTCCTGAACCAGTGAGAGTGACATGTTTTGCGCAAACTACTTTACAATATTGCGTGCAAAATTATCCTTTCAACAAAACTCGGTAAACTTTGCGTTCTTTACATACTTTGGGCAATTTGTCGTGTTTTAAAAGTAATATTTTAGATGAAACTTTGTCTTATTGCAACAATTATGTGATATGCAGCGATGATAATTTTTTTAGCGTAGTCAAAAACTACAGCCCAGGTTAAACAAAACTGATTTGCCCAATTTGCGTCAGTGTTTAATATTTTGTTATCCATAGTAACAATTAAATATGGTGAAAGTTTTCTAATTGGTGGTAATCGAATTATTTCGAAGAGACTTGAAAGAAGCAAAAATACGAGGTAGCTTACCTCAACTATTCAGGACGTCGTCATCAAACAACATCGTACGCTTCCAGAAATCCAACAGTAAAGAATGCCAGCACGTTGTCTTTAGGTTTTTGCGTCAAGAGGTCTATTAAGTTGATCTAGAAAATTAAAAAGGAATTGACTTCTAGAAATAAAGCAGTCATATGCTTGTAATTTTGCCTTGACGAATTTCGCGCCAAGTTCACTTGCTCATGAGTACGACGAACAAGTTTTCCTAGAATGCTGCGCAACACGAGCCAACATACCCTGTTTAAAAGCTGACATGACCAGCTATTCAACAAGGCTTTTTGCCAAAGAAAAAGTTTTGCTCTTAGGGCGTTTCGGGGTTAATTTCAGCAGGGTCGCAGATCAAATATATCGCTTACAATAAATCATAACGTGACGTAAATTTGAATTGAGGTCCCATTAAGACAAAAGCAATCACTCAAAACGATGATAGCTTAGCAGTGTAAGCACAGCGATACCGCAGTTCTTCCAGAAAAGTCGTTTCTATAGTCTTGAATAAACAACATTTTTGCACTAATATGTACACGATTACTACGGCAGGAAAACTAGACCAACTATGTTTATACTGGATAGTTCTATCAGTTCTAATCGGGTTCTTCCTAAAAATCTGGTCACCTCTTGCTGATCCTGTTTTACTACAGGAGGGGACGTAGATTAAACTAACTATATTTATACTAGATAGTTCCATCATTTCTTACAATTCTTCTTGCAGATCCAGTTTAGGGTCATATCTTATTTATGCAGTCCTACTATACCGATAGAAGCCGAAACTAAATTTCATTTCAAACAAGTCGTTTGTCGTTGGATCAATACAAATTAACATCTTAAATTTATGAAGGCGCAGACTTGGTAAAACAAATGCTAACGTTTCCTACAAGTTTTTGTTTGTTTAGCCTCAAGGAAATCTCAACTTGTTTTTTTAGCAACGATACCAATTAAACGTCAAGTTTTTTTTACGCTCGGCGGAAAACACTGTTAGAGTGTTAGAATAAGGACGAGCTTCCGTAATTTAGGGGCCCTCCTGCAAGTGGGTGGCCCGAATGGCTGACGCTGCCCAATTAATGACAAACTAGAGCTAATTAATTTTCCGTCTGTGTACAAATATCTTGATCAGGGGGAGAGATATTGATTTGAATATAATTTGCATTTTTTCCGTAGGCGAGGAAGACATTCAAGTGCACGAGTTCGACATGCGATTCCCAGTTGCCCAATCAGAATCGTCGGATGGCGAGCAGGATGCGCCAATCAGAGATCGTTCTGCTCTTTGGCCTGGAGGGATTATCCCTTATGAGTATGGAAACTCCATAGGTAGTAATGTGTTTCTTGACGGGTTCACTGCATTGAACTAAAAATACATGAAACGCTGCGCTAAAAACGGTGTATGTTTAGTTCCCTGCACGTTCCTGAGTAATGAGTCACTGCGTGCGACGAAAAGGTTTTCCACGACGAGGAAGCTCACTATAAGATTTGTTTGGGTCGTGGAAAACCTGGAATGTCATGGAATTTCACTTTTAAATATCTAGGCTCGGAAAACCTGAAAAATCAGTTGTATTTATGAAAAGTCATAGAAAATTGAGACTTTCCATCAACAATTTTTTTACCATTTCCAGTTCGGCAATTATGACCACAAGTCAGAGTACTTTATTCAGGAAATGTGTACGAACCCTGCGACTAACTTTTCTACAAGAGTGTGCTTGTCGAAAAACAAAGCTTCCTAAAAACATTCTTGCGAACAACTTTTGATAAATAGGGGGGTCTATTTTTCTAGCAAATCAACGTTGGATTGTGAAGTTAATTCAAGGTGCCATGAATGAGTGGGAAGTTAAAACATGCATCAAGTTTCGACCCAAGACAAAATACGACCGCAACTACGTTCATATCCATATTGGAACAGGGTAACAACTCGCACGAAAGATTAGAGTAAAAAGCAAGCTTTTCAATGAGTATTCGATCACTTTTTGCAGGTGTAACTCCGACGTAGGAATGGTTGGTGGACGACAAACGGTCTCCTTGGGCAACGGTTGCACACATCACAGCGTAATACTTCATGAGCTCGGTCATGTAGTGGGCTTTTGGCATGAGCAAAACAGACCCGACAGAGATCAATATGTTAAGATCGTCCGAAAAAATATTATTAAAAGTGAGTGGAAAAGCATTTGTGAAGGAATTTCTGTCTTAAGAACAGAGTTGAGTAGAACATTCGCTATCGTCGGAGCTTTTGAAGTTTTTGCATCCGCGCGTATCACATTGCGTACGTTGGTACCCAGCCAATTGCTTTTTCCGGTCAAAAAAAGCAAGCTGAAGTGGTCTTTGTGGCCAATAAACTGTATATATTTGCTTCAAAAGCCGATTACATGTTGCAAAGCTCAGTAAACCTACTATTCATTTCCAATATGCCGCGCTATGATGAAAATCTTCGTGCGACAGAGGGAATGAGAAGTTTTGAGGTTCTGCTGAGGAACTTGTGTGATTCTGTATGCACTGTATAATTCTCTTTTGCGTTTCTTTCAGAGCTATATTTCGCATTTCACAAGTACAGTACGCATAAGATAGACAGTCTTGGAGTTCCTTACGACTACAGATCCATTATGCATTATTCGCGAAACGCCTTCAGTAAGAACAGAAAAGATACGATTGTTGCGTTGGATGGTAAAACGAAAAGATTTGGAAACGATCATTTGAGCACATTGGACATTATACAAGCAAACAGATTATATAAATGTCCAGGTAGATGTCATTTTCCATATTAGCACAAATGAAAGAAAATGATCTGGAAGATTTATCACAGCCGATGGTGGAAGATCGTTAAGTAATCTTTGAATGATCAGGAACATAACATATATTATACAATCAATGGCAATACAAATTTTCTTTCAGATAAAGCGAATCAATACCCAAGCTTCCCTGAAGATTTTACATTCTCTCTTTCAAAACTATCAAGACATAGTTGCACTCAACTTAGAGAACCTCACGACTACTACTGGAGAAGAGACACTTATCTCTGCGTAAAATCGGGGAAAAAGTACGTGAAAATAAGATGGTCGTACAAAAATGCGCTTCCCCAAATGGCCTGCACACGAGTGTACAGTAACGAGAAGCATTACTACTTAGGATGGAATGACAACTTTCTCTGCGTGCCTAAAAAGTCACCTTATAAATTCAAGTGGTCAGTGCGTGGTCCAATCCCTGGGTACCAATGTATGGAGTGGAAGTACCCCGCGGACGGCAGATGGGGCTCTGGGAAGTTCCTTTGCTCTAAATCCGATGATAAACGTAAGTTTTATGACCTGGGTTAGATCGTCAAGTGGAGATTGTTTCGTTTCCTTTATTTTGCCATGAGTTCAGTGCTAACGAGACGCCTGATGTTGTTTTGAGGAGATTGATCGTGTACATTCTAAGATCGCACGTTCTCTAAAAGGATTCGAATCTTTTGACGGTTCTACGAAGCCAGTGCAGTGCTCAAAGCATACCAATCAAGTGCATTTTCATGATTTCATCGCTCCACGAGTTATTTACTCTTGTTTAGCTGTCGATGGTGGGTGGAGTCCCTGGTCTGTCTGGGAACAATGTAACAAAAAATGTGGCACAGGATATCAGTACCGAAAGAGGGAATGCACAAATCCTAAGCCGAAGAATGGCGGACGATCTTGTGGAAGTCAATCATATGAAAGCAGATATTGTAACAGACAGAAATGTGAAGGTAAAATCGTACAACATCAAGTTTCTCGAAGAAAACGTAGTAATATCCTTTCTCTAGTGGCTTTACTACCAAAAATTTTTGTTGCATAGCCACAGTTGACCCTACTTTACGCAGTAGTAATCTCTATGATAAGTAAAATCGTCTGCGTTAGACAGAGTACAGTGATAAAGTAGAATTAGCTTCACCAAAGAATGGTTAACCGCTTGAAATTTCTGTTCTTTTCCCAACGCAACCTTCGAAGCTTACGAGTTCACTTTTCAATGCGTGCAAGGAACGAGTTTTCCTGGACGGTCGTATACCCATGCAAGTTATTTTGCTGAGATGTTGGCATGATGAACTCTTGAGGCTCCTTGTCAAGGAAAAACTTGTCAATTTTTACCGTACACACGAGCAAACAAGAACTTGCCCAGGAAAACTTGGCAAACTCTGTGCTGGGCTGAACAAACTGATTTCTTTTTTGAACAGATCCACCGAAGTGGCCAGATGACTTTACCTATCGTTACCATGCTTACACACCTAGCGCGTCAACCTGCATTAGAACTTACGAACGTTACAATTACTTTCAATGGACCAATTATTACTTTTGTTCGCGCGCTGGCCGTCGGGATATCAACATGAAGTGGTCAGATGAGGGTCCAATTAGACACATGAAATGCGTTAAAATCTACGAACCGCTGGAGCCCAAAAGAAACGGGTGGCATAATAATTATCTATGCGTGCCAAAGAAGTCACCATACAAGTAGGTTTGATAAAATCTCTAGGATAGTTTGGCGATGAAATCAAGCTTACGACTATCTACCATACCACACACAACTTACATAACGGTTTTTGTTCTTTTTAACAGTTTCAGATGGTCTTACTCGGGGCCTATCCAAGGTCTATCTTGTCTACAGTGGTTTGCGAAGAAAGGCCTTGACGGTTGGAACAACAACTACTTGTGCGCCGAAAAATTCGACGGGAAAAGTGTTGTTACCAGTTAGTTTCCTTGCTATAGTTTTTGTAAAAGGCAAATTGCGCTTTCGTGCGTGCCAAATATCAAGGAAAACTTGTTCGTCGTTCACGCGAGCAAGTAAACTCGCCAAGAAAACTTAGTCTTTCCCTGTTTTTCTAGCTCCAAAACCCAAGGCAGTTCATGGTGGTTGGACGGCCTGGGGCGCTTGGACAAAATGCTCTAAATCATGTGGCACTGGAACCCGAATGCGCTTTCGAAGTTGCTCAAATCCTTATCCTCGAAACGGCGGCCGTACTTGTCAAGGTGGTCGAGAGATAAGAGAGAACTGTAAGCTACAAGATTGCCCCATTGGTAAGACATTTATATTGTGAAGATGTGGTTGGGAAAGTTGATAAACTTGCAAGCTAATTTGTGCTTTCTCTCGGCAGCTTGTGAGAAGAAGTACGTTGGCTATAGCGGAACATTTCGCTCTCCGGTACGTGACCAGGGTCAAATCTCCTGTACTTGGACGATCGTAGTTCCGACCGGGTATACAGTCCGATTACAGTTTGGTTTCTTTTCCGTCGGAGGTGAGAAGTACTACTTTATGTAATGCTAGATAATTTTGGTCACTGGGCTGATGTATCTTAATAAACTTGACTTGTACAATTTTTTTCATCATTTAGTTTCCAGGACTCAATGTAAGCTCGGTTCAGATTACGTCACCATACAAGACGGAAACCATGCATCGTCACAATTGATCAAAGCGCTATGCGGTGCCCGAATACCCGAGCCTGTAGTAAGTTCCGGGAACATAATGCGGGTCACAATGAAGTCAGCGAATAGCATAAAACGGGCGGGTTTCAGTGCCACGTGGAAAGCTGTGCGTAAACCTACTGTACCTCCTGTTGTCCACCAAGGTAAGACACAGAGTAGTCCTGGGTACTAAAGCCGATTTATCATTGCGACCGCCTTGCTCGGTTGAGGGCGCACTTTTAAACATAAGTTGTAACGCACTGATAAAAACGGCATATGTTTAAAAATGCATTCATTCGGCTGATTTGTGGTTTTAGAGGAGTTCGGCTATAATCTGGCATTTTTCGCCAGGAAATCTACAAATAACTTTTAACAAATATGAGATGTTGTATTCACAGCTTGTGGCGGAACGCTGACTCAATCAAGAGGCAATATTACGTCACCTAACCACCCTAACGAATATCCAATGAACAAGCAATGCATCTGGGTCATCAAAGTTCCTGTGCATAAACTGCTGAAATTGCGCTTTACTTCATTTGATGTCGAGAATCATTCCCAATGTAAATATGATTACGTAGAAGTCCGTGATGGAACGACCGAACGATCGACTTTAATTGGACGATTTTGTGGATCAAAGATACCTAGTAAGTGGGTACTCTAGTTTATATTCTATAATATCACGCCCAAGGATTGTACATATCTATATAATCTTAAAATATTTAAAGAAGAATTTGGATGTACTGTTTTACGCTAGTCAAGTCGTTTATCAACGTCTGGGAGAATGCAAAAGAGGGTCTTTTTTGCCAGTTTGAAGCCAAATTCTGTCCAAGTCGTAAACTTTTCAAATTTTTTAAAACATGTTCTTATGATGTGAAAACGATTTTTTTGGGTTACAACAAAAACTTAGAGTAACTATACGATAATCACAGATTCTATACATATTTATAATTTTTTATCGTCGTTTAAGAGACCGTTTCGTGAAAAAACTAAACTATTTCTACTTTCAGAACCAATCACAGCTTTTGCTAACAGTTTATGGATAAAGTTTTATTCTGATAACAGCAAAACGAAGTTTGGATTTAAAGCCGAATACTTCTCCGAAAAGCGAAGAGTCGGAGGTACAATTTGACGCTTTTTTCAATTAAGATAGCCATAAAAACAGTAGACCAAAAAGCGATGACTGTTACTGGATATTCAGGAAGAACAGCTAAGAACTGGTAGAACCAGTATAAAGATAGTTAGTTTAGGCGTAGTAAGATCAATAAGAGATGACTCTTACTGATTCTTTGGGAAGAACAGTTAAGAACTGATAGAGTTATCCAGTATTTCGCTGTCAATCCGAGCAGACAAGCACGATTTCTTTGATAAAAGTGTTGAGATGCTTAAGATAACAAAACTAAAACTCTTACTTGCTTTTTTTTTTGGCTTTCTTTGAAGGATGTGTGAAGAAATGGCGTCATTACGTATCAGGCAATGGTTCAGAATATTGTTATTTGATCAGATATCGTAGGGCCACTTGGGCGCAAGCCAGAAGTGATTGTAAACGAAAGAAATCCGACTTGTTAAGCATTGCTACGAGACAGGAGCAGTGGTTTGTGAGAAATGAGCTTATGGCTGAAACAAAGTATTACGAATTATGGATGGGCTATAATGATCGGACTACCGAAGGGACCTGGGCATGGTCGGATAAGTAAGTTGTCCTGAATAGTGACTATGTTGGTAATTAAATTAATCATATTAATGCATGATAAGCCCAATTAACACATATCATTTTCCTTAAAAAGTTTTATTTGCTTGCGTATTTAACAAAAAGCGGCTAGCTTTGATTTGACGAGGAGCCTTGTTCAAAACCTAGTCATGCCAATTTTTGAGTAAAATAACTTGCGTGTTTAAACGGCCGGCAAGGAAAACTTGTTCGTCGTACACACAAGCAAGTGAACTCGTAAAGAAACTTGTCAAGGAAAACTTGTTCGTCGTACACACGAGCAAGTGAACTGGTCAAGAAACTTATCAAGGAAAACTTGTTCGTCGTACACACGAGCAAGTGAACTCGTGAAGAAACTTGTAAAGGAAAACTTATTCGTCGTACACACGAACAAGTGAACTCGTCAAGAAACTTGTCAAGGAAAACTTGTCCGTCGTACACACGAGCAGGTGAACTCGTAAAGAAACTTGTCAAGGAAAACTTGTTCGTCGTACACACGAGCAAGTGAACTGGTCAAGAAACTTAT
>JAODVM010202140.1:0-30830 GCA_025400095.1 Phenganax marumi
GATACACTTAAATGTTTAAACCTCCAAAATAGTATAGCTCTGTGTTAAATACACTTATTTTCAAAGTTTCAAAAAAAGTGAGCCATTAGCTAAAGAAAAAATAGTGTTTTTATGATGTAAAAGTATACAGCCGAGATAAAAATATACGGTCTTTCCGGGGGAAGATGACAAAATGTTAGTGATCTGCTTGGCTTCCTCCAATCATAGGCGCTTTCTTATGGAGTTAGCGTTCCAGATGTATTTACATTTCACTGGGTTACTGTCACCCATTAGTGGAGTTACCGTTTTTCGAAGTGAGAAAATTTGAGTAAAACGAAAGGTCAAAATGAATACAGAAGAGACCTCTTTAAACGGCAACATATACGCAACACATTGGAGCGATGTTGGGCGAAAAGTTTAAATAAAATCAAACTGAACCAAAACAAAATGAACAAAAACATAGGACAATAAAAATATCTTACATGATAATTAAGCAGATTCAACTTGTTCATGTAAAATGTTGGTCCAATTAGATATTGCATTCGTTCAACAGACCTAAATAAACTGTGTGGTATACCCAAATATAAAAAACCCCAGTTTTTAATGAATGATAAACGTTTTCTCAAACAACTTGTTTCAGTTCATTGATATCCAATGTGTATACGAAATGATTTCATAAAACTTCACGTTTTTTAGACGCGCCCATATGCTATTGAATAATGTGAGTAAATCTAACCGCCTGTCGCGCGATAGCGTTTACTGAAACCCATCACTACAAATACTTTAAACAGCCTCGACCCACTTAGCTGGGAAAAGTCCTTCGACACCATTTAACTTTCCCTTGCACCAGCCCTGGCCATCTTCCTCCGAAAGCTGAGTGATAATATCTCCACAATGAAATGAGAGTTCGTCGTCTTCACTCGCTTCGTAGTCGTACTTAGCACGCACAGGTACCCCGGGGACGTCTCCTGCCTTTTCCGATAAATCATGATCTACTATGTCGCCATTCACCTTCGGCGATTCCGTTTGAACGCTACAAAGACACAAGCGCAGATATTTAGTTTTCGTTGGAACGAAAGAATTTCAGTTAAGGACACAAAGTCGGCTTTCGATCGACAAAGTTAGGCCACGCTAAAACTGTGTATAATAACTATGACACGATTTGTGGTTCCAAAAAAACGACGGCCAACTGAAGTCAATTTGTGTGTCTTTACAAAACTGTTTGTTTCAGTCAAGTCCTTTTCGAAGAGAACTCAATATATACACGCAACACAAATATTTACTCAACACTACCATAGTCAACGAAAACATGGTATATGAGAATGTGGTAAGTTAAACACTCATATGCAATAAACTGTGGCCTTTGCAGCTTCCACAAGTGAAAATAATCATGACCAAAAAAAAGAGAATTGAGATTTTCGCAAGACTATACAGCACGTATTTCCAAGAAATTACACAATGTATTTGTGCATGCTTACTTTTCGTTTTGTTCAGCATCGTCGTCCTCATCAAAAGGATTGTAATTGGAGACTGGAGTATCTCCTTGTGCAGCTCCATCAATACTATCACTATCTTGCTCAATTGCTTCATCAGGCACAGACTGGGATTTCGCATTTAATAACCGATTTGGATCGTACTCCTAGAAATATTACACGCGTAGTACAGTCGTTGTGGAGAGAGAACAAATTTAGTTTTGTCTACCGTTAATTCCTAGCAATACTTACTGAGCTAGATTGGTTACTAAATGGATTACTACCAATAGGTTCCTGATAACTGCTGGGTTTCGTATGCCCTGGCGAAACAAACGTAGTACTTTGATTCCAAGCATCATTATAATAATCTACGATGTTTGGTGATCTATAATGTTCGTCTTGATGCATGCTCGAACGTAGAGCGCTAGCCGGAGTCTGGTAATAAGATGACCTTGGATCATTACTGGGTTCTTCGTAGAGGTTGTTATTAGGTCTAGGATCTTCAGTACTTCCCTCGATTGAACCACTAAACGAATCACATGAGATCGACTCGGACACCCTGGTATCTTCGGGTTGGGCGGGCTTTGCTATTGCAGCGTAAGCTTTTCTTTCCCGCTTTTTGCTCTGTCTCCGCAAACTCAGTCGACGTATGAAACTCTCCTTGGGGGGCCGGCGGCTGGAAGGAAGATCCCATACTTCAGGTTCCTGTGGAGGAGCAGGACACCGCGTTTACACGAGAGAGAAACAATTCATATTGGCAGTCGGTCATCCAAATGGATGATCCACATCCCTAAGTTTACCACAAGAACAGCTTTTGTTAAAAGCGTGCTTGAAATTTATTTATCTTCTCAAGCATAAGGTCAGAATATTCATGCATTTGAATATCTAAGATGTAAGTTTACAACAAATGACAAAGCAAGAAGTAACCTGATTTGGGCTTGTTTGTTTTTTGCTTCCACAAAAAAGTTGTGGTCCCGTTTTGGGACTTTCTTTGGGACTTTATACTCCATGTAACCCATGAAGTGTTCGAACGCCAAGGTTTGCAATACTTATGAAGTAAATAAAAACAATTACAAGGACACAGTTTGTGCGTACTTTCCAAGGTAAAAAGTGGCGATGTAAGTACATAATACAGTGCATTTAATATTTTCACAGTTTTCTAGCAAGAACATGTATAAATTACAGTGAGCTGTGTTGTACAGGTAAAGTATTCATGATTATGATAATAAGTGTCCATATTGCTTGTTGTATTCATTCTTTGAAAATCTACTAATTTATACTCGTGTAAACGCGGACGAGGAAATATGGGTATTCTTTTGCAGTATTCCCAGGTCATCTGTAGTACCACGTAAGTAGAATATAGAGATGATCACAAAATCATAATCCTGTACTTCGAGATGAACAGCATAATGTTGTACTGGTAGAGTAACCACTGGCACTACCTCGAACTCTTCACGAATCACGAACAATCCTCTCCCGTGTAAACGCAGGAGGATGTGACTGGTAATTGTTTAGCTTACCTACATTCTACAAGCAAATAAACTGTGCTGAGCTGTAGTGCGCTGCACTTCAGTATACTGTACTGTACTGTTCTGTACCGGACTAGATGCACTTCGCTGTACTATTTTGTACTGCGAACTAATGATTTTATATACCAGGAAAGTAACTCAAAACTTTTACAATCTTAGAAATAGTGAATATGATTTAGCACTTCCGAAACTTAGAACAGACTATCCAGCAAGAAGCTTCAAGAAGAGCAGGGCTATGTTATGGAACGATCTCTTACTTGAAGCTAAATCGGCGAGTAGTTTCGACTCGACTGCTTCAAAAGAAAGATACGTTGAAACTAGAGAAATACACTGTGCCACACGGTTTTAATCAATTTTGTAAAGTTCTAGTATTTTTAAAGTATAATATTCTCCTTAGTTTTTTAAAAGTTTTCCCTTTTTATTGTTAGTGTGAAGCCTTTCATGGAATTCAGCAGTATGACGATACTAAGGCAGTTTTTACTTACCTGCCTGCCTGCCCTTCATGTGCTGTTGTTGCAAACAGAGTGCAAAATGTTTTCAAATCTGTCTACAACGCTGCTTTTCAAAGGAATTGCAGCCGCAAAAAGCAGACAGTAGGTTGTTTGCAATCACGTGATTTTTTAACTAAAGGACGGGCAAGCCAAAAGTTTGGTCGACGATTTTTTCCATTTGACTGGCGCGTGTAGCAATGAATTGAAAAGAGTCAAACGTTTATGTCTTAAACTGCCGTTTAAGACAACTGAAAAGCTTTCAACAGCCAATTTTGACATACTTGCCCGTCATCTGCATCTAAAAATCACATGATGAATTTTAAATTTTTGAAAGGATGGCAGCGAAAAAGTGAAGCAGAAAAAATATGCTTAATATTTTGCCAGGCGTCAATATTTGTAAGTCCGAGACTGCGTCTACACGACGTCGTTTTCGGCGGCGTTTTCTTTATTTGAAACTCTCTTGGGAATCAAGAATAATACAAAACGCTTGCAAAAACGGCACCGCGTAAGCGGAGTCTCATACATAACAAATCTACGCTTTCTCTCCGAATCAATTAATAGTACAGAGCAGAACATGAACTGTTAACGCTCATACGCCAGCTTGAACTGGGAAATGTTTGAGAAAATGGACTCAGGGTATTGCAGCTTGACGGTACTGATATCTATCTTCCTTACTCAGCCGTAAAGTGTGCGTTTTACAATAATGGACTGGTAATGGACAGTTTATACACTGAAGTTTGATTTAGGTAAATCCATCACAACAGCTGCAAAGAGCATCTTACTTTAAGTAAAATAGCAAAGTGGGGCTGCAAACTGTTGTAATATGCGTGAAAATGTCCTGCAAAGTTTTCAAATCTGTACATTTTTGTATTACATGCAGACATTGTTACCATTTTTAGCCGAAAATGGCAGCAATTTCCGCTGCAATAAAAATATACAAAATTAGTAAACTTCGCAGGGCTATATAACCTATATATTCTCCGCATATTTCACCATTTCGCAACCAAACTTTGCAGTTCTACTACATGCTCCTTTTAGCTGTGGTAATTGATCATCTGTTATTTCAAAATTTAGTTTAAATACACTGTTTTCAGACGCAATTATTTAACGATAAATTGGTATTTGTCGGTGGAAGATTTGCTCATAAATCGCTCTAGATAACACATTGATTCCAATGTTGACAAAAGTGATTTGACTCGTTGTCGCATGGCTGATATCTCGGCATGATCGAGTAATTGGCAAAAATCAGCAATTTTCATCAACATTTCTCCAATCAATAGTTCATAGAAAATAGTGAGTAGAGAGTAGCGTGTGTTAGGACACTCTCTGGAGTTTTCCTCTATACAAAACAACATGATTAATTAAGCTAGTTGTGTATGACGTCGTTTTCCAAAGGTTTAGGATACAAGTCTTTGATATTTAACTATGCACGGCCAGCATGGAGTTAACAAGCTAGAAATAGTGAATCTTTATCCATATTCAGTAATACAATTGCCAACGCCAGCCTGACTAGTAATAACTTGTAGTAATTTTAGTATATATTTAATTTATTTGTTCTTTGCGTGTTCTGTTAATTTGTAAATACTTTGTAAATGTAGTTTTATTCACGCCCCACTTGAAAACCAACACTTGTTGAAGTGGCTATAACGTGTTGAAATAAAGTTTACCTACCTACCTATAGCCAAGCTGAGTTATTGTGAACGAGAAGATTTGCGTACTTTCAAATTTTAAACTACCAAAGTTTCTTGTGTCATTGCTGTTTACGTTCAAGCCTCATTTCCATATAAACGCAGATATCTGCGTCGGCTCCACTGCCGTTGATTAATACGGGCCATTGTAGTTGTTTGTCTGTCAGTAAAAGTTTTCATCTTCAAAGATCCGGAGCAGAAGTCTGGAGACTGTTCGGCTGAGACAATATACATGGAATCAGGTTTTGTAGCTATACATATCCTTCTATTTCCAGGCTAATCGCAGAAAATAGTAATTCACCAATCGTGTTTTGTCATAACGACGTTCAACCAGGTAAAACTGCTTTAATTTTCTTTAAAATTTATGTTTGGCTTTGCAAACGAACTAGACATCAATTGACGTCAGTTTATTTGAAAAACTAGCATTTTTATTCAAGAACTAGGGCTGATTTTCATATATTGCAATTCGTTGTAGCTAATTCATTGGCGACGCTTATTGTCGGTGATCATTGATACTTTAAGTCCTTTGTCTATTAGAAGATATATTCTGCATCGATGATCAACAACAATGGATCGCCGGGGAATCAATCGCCGATGATTTACGATAAATGAAAACCAGGCTTTATTTGTCCTGGAGCTTTCTATATCGAAGCATGAAGGTTCTATTATACATCTTCACATGGAAACGCATTTTATTTATATAATACACAGTGTTTTATGAGCGAATCAGCCATTGTTAAAAGTGATAATCACACTTGTACTGATATTTACGATAATCACACATGTGTGATTATCATGTTTTAACCAACCAATCAGCGAGCAGGATTAAGTGCTGTGGCGGGAAAAAGTTCCTCCATTATGAATCTTCTGCAGGAGTGCCAAACGTTTCGTGATTTTTTTATTATATAATAAAAACCAAAAATACACGGATGTTTGGAACTATGGAATTCCTTTTCCGCACATCCATGTACTATTGTCTATTTCAACTCAATTTTTTTTAGATAATCTTGATCCTTTGCCAAAGACTGCACGATACTAAATAAGTCTTCCATAGTGTTGTCCTTCGAGATTAGATATCGTAGGCTGTTTCTCTAATCATTTTTCTATACTGTCTACAGGAAATCTTTTAGTGAAGATTGGTGATTCTCTTGACGTTGCAAAAGTCGAAGTCATCGATTTTGAATATTCAGGTTACAATTACAGGTAACTCCAAGTTTTTTTGTATTTATTAGAAGAAACAAGACTGTCTGTTAAAAACATCATCTTTTTTAAGCCTACAGCTTGAAAATAAGAATAGATCTATAAATCACCGGTATCAGTGAAAAGCCGCTAAATGAAAGAGTTTCATGCTTGAACTGATGCTCAACAGCAACCCTTACACTTCCTCTTTAAGCCTGGTTTCCATATGTTCGTAACTGTCTTAAAGATAGAGTCACGATCCTTCTTATTAGCCGAAATAAAACAGTTTCAAATAAGTTATTAGCAAAGCAAGTTTTTGAAAACAATATGTATATTTTGTATAAGAAGTACTGCATATAAGATAGAATATTTTGGCTGTTGAGAGATATCGTGACTCTTCGTTTATGACTTCTACGACCATATGGAAACCAAGCTTTACCAGTTGCTCAAAGTCATTCTCAGGGCTTACTCAGTTCACTATTTCCATGTACCCAGATCTCCACTCTGTAGGCAACTTTGCACTAAACAGGAGTTTTGAGGCTTCAAAACAGTGATGATAACAAATTCTTTTGTTACAGGGGATTTGATATTGGTAATCATTTTTGTGAGTGGATGAACGACTATAATTACCCTCATTATCCATATTTCTCTGGAGACATGAGTAAATATCCATCACATCCACAAAAAGTAAGACATGTGGAGCTTATAAAGTTACTTTCATCTGCTGATCCTTTTTTGTTAATTTACAACCAGTATATTTGTCCAGCAAGGAATGCCCTGTCAGTCGATATAGCCATATCTAGCTTTTGAAAGGCAGTTTTGCTGTATGGCATCTGATATGGAATGTTGTACCTTTGCTGTACTTTTCTCTATCACACCAAAGTACGTAGCTAGGTTACTTGTCGAAGGCGAAGTCGATTTGACTTTGGATTATTTTAAGGTTATTTTGTTAAAGTTTATAGTTTTAAATAATTCTCTTGAACCTCTGCTCCACTTATTGAACTCTCGGATCAAGAGGGATTTATCCATTTACCACTTTATTCCTTTTTTCAGAAAGAAATATATCTTTTTACATATTTAGGTCGCGGTTGTTGGCCATTATTTGCAAGCTTTGAAAGAAAGCGAGGAGGTTTCTAATGAGGAAATTGAGAAAGTCATTAAAGAAGCCGATAGGTATGATTAGACTGCACATCCACTGAGGTTTTCACGAGTTATTTCATACTAGTGCAACTGTTAAAGACCAAAAACGTCATGGATTCTTCACTTTAATGATACAAGTATGAAACTTTGCCAACTTTCCACTGTGCCCAGAAATAAAAAAAATTGATATGGGGCCAGCGCAAATTATTAATTCATAATGAGCTCTGCACATGTCTTCTTTTATGACGTCATGTGTAGTTGTAAAAACTAAAATTCAGCTATGCAACAATTTGACTAAGTACTCTTACAGAGCTGCTAAAGAGCACAAAAAAAAGTATATTACAACTTTTATTTTGAAACAATACTTTCTGAGATACTGCAATTCAAATTTTGTTATAAATGCTGAGTCAGCATTCTTGTTTAATTGTATACTTTTGCATTTAATGGTTATTCACTACCTTTTTCAGAATATTGACTGTTTTCTTAGTTTAAATAAACTAAAAACATTATGTGGCAAGAAAAATAACGTGGGATTAGTAACTTAACTGCCTGCACATACAGTTGCCTCGAGAATTGGGCTTTTTTGGCGATCGGGAAAGAAGACAGCATCAAATGTCTGGGATGTATTTCCAGAGCTAACATTGGCGTTAAAAGAGCTGAATTCATTGCCACAAGTGGTTGATTATTCATCCCTGCAGGTAGTTTAAAAATAAACAACCAGTGTATTTTATACAATATTAGTAACACTATTTGCAGGAATATTAAAGCGCTATTCAACTTGTCGGATAGTTAAATACATTGTAAAAGTATTCTTATGTTCTGGCAATTTTCTTTGCATGCAGGTGATCGAGCGATATGTGGTCCTCCTGTACGATCGTACAAGCAATGTGACCAAGGTCAATGAAGCTAGGCAAGAATTGTTTGCCAAAAAGTCCAGAACCCTGGACAACATTCCTCCCACTCAAGCCGCGTTGTTGCAACATACCAAGCGCGCAATCTTACAAGGAGTATATGTGTGGGGGCAGTGTTGCTTGAAAGAGCTGGCTTCTCCTTGTCCTTCAGATTGGGGATGGTATCATGCTGACAACTCGTGGGTACCAAAGTGGACAGATCTTCCACAAGTAAAAGATGCCTGTTCTGAGCTTATCCGTTGTGGATGTAAAGTTACATGTTCAGGTCATTGTAAATGTGTGAAAGCACTTTTGGTTTGTACCCAGTTGTGCAGTTGTGGGGGCGATTGTCAATAACTGTTTCAGCACATTGGATAGTTAACGATTAGTGAGTTCTTGGACATGACCTATTTACTGTCAATTCTTATAGATAATAGGTTTTGAGTAAAACCTCTTCTTATTAATATCGTACCTCGTTGTGCCACGGTTTCCTGTTAGATTGATATGAACATATATAGTGAGCTCTAATACTCACACAAACAAATGTTATGCCATGTTCAGGGGCGAGAATCTCTAATTTGATATAGCATTCTTAACAGATGCCAAGTGATAAAAATGGGTAGCAAAATCATATCATGATAGTTGTCAAATTAGTATTGTGCTATTATGCTTAACAGAACACTTTTCTAATGTACAGATGCCATACAGGATCAACATTTTTATATAAATAAACAAGAATGCTGACTCAGCATTTATAACAAAATTTGAATTGCAGTATCTCAGAAAGTATAGTGTGAAAACAAAAGTTGTAATATACTTTTTTTATGCTCTTTAGCAGCTCTGTAAGAGTACTTAGTCAAATTGTTGCATAACTGAATTTTAGTTTCTACAACTATTGATGACGTAATAAAAGAAGACATGCGCAGAGCTCAGTATGAATTAACAATTTGGGCTGGCCCCATATCCATTTTTTTTTATTTCTGGGCATAGTAGGAAGCTGCAAAGTTTTGTATTTGTATCATCAAAATGAAGTATTTTGTCATTAACAGCTGGACTATTATAGACTATCATATGGCATATGCTGAATATGTGACCAAGTGTTAAATATGTCATTAGGTTAATATGTTGAAAAGGAACAAACTTGGTTTAAAAGAATGAAAACCTTTTCTTTGTAAATGTGCTTAGAGTTCAAGCATGCCATGCCTTCTGCATTACTGCTTTAATGGAAGGAGCCTGGCAAACTCCACTGGATCACTAGCAAGCCATAGATCAAAAGATATGCGCAATAAGCAAAGAGTTATAAGTAGTAAGTGATGAGTAACAATTGGAGAGGACCCAATTAACAACACACTTTGAAATTGAGCTCAGGATCACCACAACTGAGTAACAAGAGTAATAATAGACTTTTGCAATGAGCATGGCTAATCCAAAACAGCATTGTCTAGGTTAAATTGGAAGTCTGAAAGAAAATAGATTATCATGGCCATACTTTCCTTTAATCTTACTCACATGCCAACATAGGCTATTCTAATCAAAGTATTGTAATATTCATTTGTTTCTTATCATAGTTCTAATCTGTGCTATAGTAGTTAAAAATTGTGAATGCCAAAACCGAATACTGAGTTATTTTCCTCTTAAAATAGTTTGTGCAGTTTATCACATCTATCTGTTTTTATTATGTATGCCCTTCCTGGAAAACAGCAGTTGCTGAGGACATTAGTGTCTTAAAATAAAGTTTCTACTCTACCTTATGCACTCATTGATTGGAATCATAGTGGGTACCTTACTTATCATGAACCAGTTGTTAAGCAGCTTGAGTAAAAATTCTTATCTATATTTAGCCTGGAAGATGGAATTTGTTATGCTGCGTTTGTAAAGAGAAAAGGGGAGCGTGCATACAATGTTCGGTGAGTATCAGTGAAGATGTTAGTTGATAAAGTAATAAATTTGTTGAATATGTTCTTTAAAGCTTTGCATGGTGTTGTAATAAAATTATTAGAGAGGTTAAAGGGGTACTCCACTCCTAAAGCAAGTCGGGCTTAAATAAAAGATAAGACCTTGAATAGACTGTCTATGAAGTATTTCGGTCTGAATGTAAATAATAAAGAAGAAACGCTTCGTTAAAGTTTGAAATTTTTGCTAATTTCGCCGCCATATTGCCTTTTGTCTGGCAGACGCATAAGCGGTCAGCGCGCTAAAACTGTGACGTCATTGCGTGCTTCGAAGCAAGATCGAAATTCGCGGTATATTGAAATTTACATGTTCTAGCGCGCTATAAAATTGTGTTAAATAAATTTGTTTTACTAAAATGTCACATTATTCTGTTCTTTGTACACCAATGTAGTCCCAAGTCTAACGGCGCAAATATAAGTTATCGCAGAGACTGTCAACAAATTGTATAAATTGCGCCATCTTCAGAGTCGGACTCGGAAATCGAAATTCGTCTGTGCTCAGATTGATAGCCTAAAAATTAACCGTTCTGCAAAATATTTGTATCCATATTATTTGCACTCTTACTTGAAGAATAGGAGTCACTTGAATTTAGAACCACGCTGCTAGATGAACTTATATTATCAACATTCATGATGAAATACGTGGCTTGTCTTTATAAAAATATAACCTCACTTTACTTCGAAGCACGCAATGACGTCACAGTTTTAGCACATTGACCACTTATGCGTCTGCCAGACAAAAGGCAATATGGCGGCGAAATTAGCAAAAAATTCAAACTTTAACGAAGCGTTTCTCCTTTATTATTTACATTCAAACCAAAATACTTCACAGACAATCTATTCAAGGTCTTATCTTTTATTTAAGCCCAACTTGCTTTAGGAGTGGAGCACCCCTTTAAATAATTAT
Source organism: Phenganax marumi (assembly GCA_025400095.1). NCBI lineage: Eukaryota > Metazoa > Cnidaria > Anthozoa > Malacalcyonacea > Clavulariidae > Phenganax > Phenganax marumi. The sequence continues at coordinate 11,228 of JAODVM010202140.1, forward strand.
AACATTTGCTATGACGTCCTATAAATTCTACAATTTGTTTTCCCGCGCACTCATCTTTGAATAAACCTGGAACTTTTTTTTTTTCCTGTTGGAATTCCAGATACATGTTCCTTTGGATAATCACTTGTGTCAAACATAGTTTCCACATCTGGGGCAGTGTCTTTATAGAAGTCTTCAGTTTTGATTTCATAGACTAAAGAGTCCATATCTGTCATTAACAGTTTTACGTTGTCTTTATATTTTGTTTTTATGTAGTTGTAATGGAAATCATACATTAAACTTTTGGAAATGTCTAAGATACTCATACCTAAGTATATAGACTTATGTAATTTTAGTTTTTTTTATGCATGTGAACCTCAATTAGATTTTCTGAAAACATCGTTCTCGATTTGTAATTAAGTTTTTTGAATAGCTTTTCAGCTTTGCATTCATTTGTCATGAGAGAAATGTCAACGCAATTTCAAATGTTTTCCATTGTTTCACCAAAGACCGAGTTATTCATAAGCTTGAAAAAGTCTTTTTCAAACTCATTTTCAAACTCGGCTCTTAGATCTGTATTGTGTTTAATGTATTTTTTAAACCAAGTTGATTCCTCAAATTTAATACCTTTGTGAATGTTTGTTAATATTAAGCCTTTTTCTATCTATTTTTTAAGACTATCATGATGTAATACATAATTTTTCTTTGAATTTAAAGTTGGAATTAATTTATTAGTTTGATTGCCCTTGATTCTCTCAGGAGCAAGATGATAATCATTATGTAGATTGTGTAGCTCTTGAGGATATTCAAGGTCCACTTCTAATACACATGGAATTTTTTGCCAAGAAAGTAATTCTTTTCAGCCATCCATTTAAAGTTATGAGTTGGTAATGGGTTACTCATTGTAGAATATGTAGAATTAATTCATGTTACTAAGTAATTGGTTATGCATGACTAAGATATGCATGTAGTTAGGTGAGGCATCTGACTTGCCTATATAAGTAGGTTCTCTTCTTTAATAAAATCAATTTTTTAACACGAGCGTGAATGAACAACATGGTACCAAGAGTGGGATGTTCAAGAGATTAATAAGAAGATGGTTGAATCTTACTTTCACAAACCTGGTCCGTTAATATTCAATGGAAATGTAGCCAAAAATTGGAGACGTTTTGTGCAAGAATATGATGTGTTTATTGCAGCAGCGTGCAGCACTACACAGAAGAAAACTCAAGCATATATTTTATTAAACTTGGCTCGAGTAGAAGCAATCGAACGAGAAAAGTCATTCACGTATAGCGAGAATGAATCTAAAGAAGATCCGGAATGTTTAAAGCGAAAATTTGGCGAGTTGTGCAACCCGCAAACGAATGTCACAATGGAGCGGCATAAATTTAACACTCGAATGCAACAGCACGGGGAATCGATTCAAACATATGTCTCGGATTTAAAGAACAAAGCTAGTACATGCGAGTTTGGGGATTTGAAAGATGAAATGATCAAAGACCGGTTGATTTGTGGAATTAAAAATGATAAGTTTAGACGAAGTTTGTTACGAGAGGAAAAGCTGACCTTACAGAAAGCGATCGAACTGTGTCAAATAAGCGAACTGTTTGAACAAAGAGTCAAGGAGCTGACCACTGGCACTGTACCAGAAGTACATGAAGTAAAATATCCACGGCAAAAGGGTCCGGGTAATCAACAGCAACAACGAAAAGGTGATAACAGTAAGTTTCGACAACAGACAAAATCGAGAGATGAGGAGCATCGGCAGAATTCATGTCCTTACTGTGGAAACGTACATAAACAGCAAAATTGTCCAGCTTATGGGAAGAAATGTCGGAAGTTTGGCAAACTAAACCACTTTGAACGAGTTTGTCGATCAACTACGCCACAAACCACAAAAAACAGCCAACCAGTGAACCTTGTAACCGAAGAAAAACAAGGCATTCAACCATTCGTTATTGACATGTTAAGTGCATACAAAACACAAGCTATTCATTATGATGCATTAAGTATTACAGTTGAAGTGCAGTCAAAACCACTTAAGTTGAAGGTAGATACAGGTGCAAGGTGCAAGGTGTTGCCAAAGCATATTTTAGATCGTTTGAATATATACAATAAGATTGACTACACTAAGAGAGTCAAGTTAATTAGTTACAGTGGCAACACAATAGATACAATTGGTCATATATTCCTCTCCTGCAAATACAATAGTGAGATTTATAATTTATCATTTCAAGTTATAGATCAATCATTTGAGCCATTAATAGGTTTACAATGCTTACTTGATTTGAATGCTGTCACCATAAATAATGTGGATTCAATATTACAATCGCCTAATTTAAGAACAAGCCCGTCACACATCACTTACACAATAAACAAGGCATATATTGGTGAATACTATAAGGATGTCTTTGGTACAGCTCTTGGTAGACTTCCTGTGGAATATCGTATGAAGCTAGATCCTGATGTCAAACCGGTTGTTAGACCACCAAGACGAATTCCGGTGTCCATGCAAGATAAAGTTAAGGCGGGGCTGGAAAGAATGGTCGACATAGGTGTAATAAAACCCGTCACCGAGCCAACGAGTTGGGTATCCTCTTTCGTAGCTGTAAAGAAGAAAGGAAAAGATGAAATAAGAGTATGCATCGATCCAAAAGATCTCAACTGTGCTATTCAACGACAGCACTATCCGATGAGAACGATTGAGGAGGTGGTGGCACGAATTCCAAATGCGAAATTTTTTTCGGTCCTTGATGCTTCGAGTGGATTTTGGCAGATCCCTCTGGATTATGAATCATCGTTGAAGACAACCTTCAACACTCCGTACGGCAGATATCGTTTTTGTCGTCTACCTTTTGGCATCAAATCAGCATCCGAAGTCTTGCAGAAGGCAATGGATCATCTATTAGGAGGTTATCCGTGTGAAGTTATCGTAGATGACATCTTAATCTGGGGAGCAACTGAAGCCGAGCATGATGAATATCTCATAAAAGTCCTTGATCGAATTCGTGAAATCAATCTGAAGCTCAAATGGGGCAAATGCAAATTCAAAGTGAAAGAAGTTGGATATGTTGGTCACCTCGTGACTGCGGAAGGACTAAAACCAGATCCAGAAAAAGTTCGTGCAATTGCGGGGATGAAGACACCGGAGAATGTGAAAGATTTACAACGATTCCTCGGTATGGTACGGTATCTTTCAAAGTTTGTTCCGAGATTGAGTGAATTGGCTTTGCCACTGCAAAACCTTACGCATGCAGATACACCGTGGGCTTGGGATAATATTCATCAAATAGCCTTTGATAACCTTAAAGGCGCGATTAGTTCAGCACCCGCGTTACAGTTTTACGATGTGAGCAAACCAGTGACATTAACTTGCGATGCTTCGTTTGGCGGTGTTGGGGTGGCGTGTATGCAAAATGGTATACCCGTAGCATATGCATCAAGATCGCTGACTAAAGCTGAACAGAATTACGCCCAAATCGAGAAGGAGCTTATGGCCGTAACGTTTGCGTGCAACAAGTTCAATAGCTACATTCTTGGAAAGAATGTGCTAGTTGAATCTGACCACAAACCATTGGAGATTATTTTCAAGAAACCTTTGTTGACGGCTCCAATGCGGTTACAACGAATGATGCTACAGTTGCAGCGATATGATTTGTCAGTAGTGTACAAGAAAGGATCTCAGTTATTTATAGCAGATACATTGTCTCGTGCGCAGCTAAGTGAAACTTCGGCAGCAGATATCTATGAAGACTACGAAATATTGACAGTGCAGCCTGTTGCGTCACACAAAATAGCAGAGTTGCAAAAAGAAACAGCGTTGGATCCTACAATGAAAAATTTGGCGTCAGTAATTTTCCATGGATGGCCAGTAAATGAGAGTGATGTTACTGACAATGTGAAACCATACATTAGCGTAAGAGATCAGTTAGCTGCTAAAGATGGTGTTATCTATAAAGGTGAAAAAGTCGTCATACCAAAGTCACTCCATGCTGATTACCTGCGTCGTGTTCATCTGGGTCATGTAGGTGAAGAATCAACTAAGAGAAGTTCTTGAGATATCCTGTATTGGCCAAGGATGAGTGAAGATGTGGAAAGGTTTGTTTGTACATGTTCTGTGTGCAACAGTTGTAAGCCACATCAGCAGCGTGAGCCTCTCAAACTGCATGATGTTCCTGAAAGACCATGGTCCTTGGTTGGTACAGATCTATTTCATTGGAATGGAGCAGATTATACTGTTGTCACAGATTCATTTTCAGGATGGATTGAAATCAGTCAGTTGAGAAGTATGTCTTTGGGATCCGTAATTGAGAAGTTGAAAGAAATATTTTCAAGATTTGGAATTCCAGATGTGGTATATTCAGACAATGGTCCACAATATTCAAGTGAAGAATTCCAAGTGTTTTCTCGTGAATGGGGATTTAATCATGTGACAAGTAGTCCATATTATCCACAAAGTCATGGTTTAGCGGAGAGAGCGGTTCGCAGTGCTAAAGACTTACTGGAGAAATGCAAGAGAGACGGAAGGGATATATACTTAGCATTAATAAATCAGAGAAACACACCGCGTGATGAAACTCTTGGATTGCCTGCGCAAAGAGTGATGTCAAAAAGATTGAAATCGGTGATTCCTTCCTTGTGCTAGTGATTTGTTGAAAAGTCAACAGTTTGATGAGGAGACCGTCAAAGAGCGTTTGAATCAGAAGCGTCAGCAACAGAAAAAATATTACGACAAGCGAGCTAAATGCCTACCCGCGTTGGACAAAGGTGATGTTATTCGAATGAAAACACCTAAAGATCATGATAAACTTGGTTTCGTTGTGCGTGCTGCAGAACAACCAAGATCATTCGTGCTCAAGTCGGAAGGTCAAGAATTTCGAAGAAATAGAAGACATCTTTTAAAAGTTCCAGAGCAAAATGAAGTTGTTGAACAGAGCCCTGTTATTGAAAAAAATCCTACTTCTGCTGAAGAATCAAATACAGAAGGAGCAGAGGCAGAGAAGTATAGTAATGTAGTGATAGCTAGAAGCGGACGTATATCTAAGCCTAACCAAAAGTATAAGGACTATTGTAAGTGATTTAGTATTTGGACACTCGATGTGAATATTCCACGACATTATTAAGTAAAATAGTTAGAACTTCATTTATCTAATTCGAGCATTGAAGAAAGACAATACATAAAAAAAATATTAGTATAGGTATAGTTATTTTATATTTAAGCTGCATGCATTTCTATTATTGAACTCGTTAGAAAAGGGAGGATGTAGAATATGTAGGATTAATTCATGTTCCTAAGTAATTGGTTATGCACGACTAGGATATGCATGTGGTTAGGTGAGGCATCTGACTTGCCTATATAAGTAGGTTCTCTTCTTTAATAAAATCACTTTTTTAACGTGAGCTTGAAAGAACAACACTCATAGCCCAACCATAAAGATTGTTTGCATCTAAATATGGAATGAAAATATTTGGTTTTCCAGGATCTTAGTCTTTATAATATTTATTATTAATTTTTGAGCGTCTTTTCATGATCACTGAAACACCTTCTCGAGTTTCTTTTCTGATCGTCAAATACATGTTTAGATCTGATAATAGTTCTAATTTTATACTGGATAAATTTAGAGCAGCGTCCAAAGCAATACTTGGACTCATAAGAACCAAGCAGAATCTGACCCAAAAGCCTTTATACAAAATTTTCTGAATGATTCGAAAACGTCTGCTAAAAATAATACATTCGTTTTTATATAAAGTTTTTGGTAATCATTTATCGTCTTCATGCTGAATGTTTTCCAAACGTTTTGAGCATGTTTATAGTTTTTTTGAGAAATATGTTCTTCGTTTAATTCGGAATAAAACTTGCTTTTGTGGATAATTGTGTTTCAGACAGTTTTTCGAAGCTGTCCATATAATCATAACGATATACACCTTTTCTTGTAAGAAGATTTATGTGATATTTAAATTTGGATCTTATATATTTATAAACTCAGTGTCATCTAAGCTTTTATTTCAAAGCTTCAAAGCTTTTATTTAGAAACTTAAATGAATCAATAAATCTTAGTTGTCTTTTGACCTGGATTGTTTTTCTGTCTGCGTTTTCAAATGTGTCTACAACGACATCTTTTGTAAAACTAATATATTTTTCTTCTGTTTTAGGAATACAATTTATATTAGCTATTGATGTTCCTAGATTTTTAATGAATAAATGAGAATCATAACCTTCCAAATTATGAAATACAACTGGACTAAATTTTGGTTTTTTAATTTTTAAATTACATTTATTATGAGCAGCTCCTCGATATGTACCTGTGAGTGAAAATGATCTCTAACATTGTTGTCATTTTCAAGAGGTTTTTTACAAACATAACAATGAGATGCTTTTTCAAATTTGTTTTTGTCATCTAAATTGAAAATCATTCATTTTGATTGTTTAAATTGATTGTAAATTTCTATCATTGTTTGTTCTAGAGCATCAACAAATGTTTGAGAAATGTTGTCATCTTTTGACTTCTTAGTAATACAATAGAGTTTGGGTTTATAAACAGAATCATCAAAACATTTCACTAAAAACTTGCTCCACTTGGTTCGTGTTCATGATATTGAATTGTGTTTTCTCCAAGTTGTTCTTTGATTGGTTTTGTTATACACTCAATTGGTTTTGTTATACACTTGTGTTTTGCAATTGGTTTTGTTATACATTGGTGATTATTGAATTGTATAAATTCACTTTTTCTGGAAAAACTGTTGTTACTGAATATGAAGAACAGTATTCTTTATGGACAACTAATTAATGTTGTTTTCCAAAATAGTTTAGATGGTAGTCGCATACATAAATTTTATTTTTTTCTTGGTTAATTGCATCTTAATTAATCTATCTACTCATATCATTAATCACACACAAATGTTTGTTATCTAATAATAATAACCTCACATTGGCTTCTTGGTTTGAATTTCTTACCAGATAAATCGAGTTGTGATTGCAGCCAAATACATTTATATAAATATTTTCATTTTTCCTTTCGAATTTATCAATATCAGTTAGTGGAATTGGAAATTTAATTTCATCCCAATTTAATGTTTTTTATTTTTCTTTTAGTTCCTTAGTAATTATATTTCTATTTCTTTTACCATTTGTAAATAATGCTATAGAAACAGCCATTTAAAACATTCTTGATCGTTCTGGATTTATTATTGCTTTCTTCAATTCAATCCACTTTGGGGTTGGAATATAAGATACCTATTTCTGAAATTGCACTAATGGTTCTAACATTTTTTGGACACGGTTTGCATAAACTACATCTAAATGTGTTCCTTCTAATATTATTTCTTGATTTGAGTTAAAACGGGTTTCATCATAAATTTCTTCACCAGTTGCTGGATCTCTTTTAATCATCTTAAAAGTTAAATTCAACTGAACTTTATAGTTTATCATTTTTCCCATAACTAATTCTAATGTTTTTGGTTTTATATTAGATAAAAATCTGGTGGCATTATCTTCATTTCCATCTGTAGTATAAATTAACAAATTGTTCTTCAAGGCTGTTTTTCTTAGTTTGTATTTGGGAGGTTTAAATTTTATATTTTTTCTTTCTTATTGAAACAATAACTCACATTATTTGTTTTTATAAATTTCTTCATTCCAAAAATGTCTGTTTGTCTTTTTCTTAGTAGGTCTTTTTTAGCATCTATTGCTATATTTTTAATATCTTTCCATTTTTCTATTTTTTGTTTTGACTTGTTTTGTTTTCTAGCTAGTTTTTCATTGTTTCTAGCTAATTTTTCTCAATCTGTTTTTACTTAATTTTTTCATTTATTAAGTTTTTAGATTCATCAACCATATTTAATAAACTTTTTTTAGTGTGTCCGGGTTTATTTTTAAGATTTTCCCATTCTGGTTTTTCACTTATTATTTGTTTAAAGTGCCTATGAAATGAAATTTTCGATCTCTGTTTTATTCGCTTACTTTAAAGTACGAACTTCACTGGTGTGTTTGCCACAAACAAATTTGAAATTGGACTTTTCAAATTAATTTTACAGACTTCCAAAGTTGCGATGTTTGGCCACTTCCGTGTGAATTTTTTTGCCCTGTGACGTCATAGAAAGGATCAGTATCATGAAGTTGCTATTAATTTGTATTGCGTGTGAGCATCTCGCCGCAAAACTCTCTTAATTTTTGGTACTAAAACTTTATGTAGCTCTACGATGTTCAATGTAAGCATTTTATGGTGTTTGTGGAAAAGGTATAATGACATAAAACTCTTACAAAATGAAAGCAAGCCCACATTTTCGCTATTTAGAAGAAGCATTTTATGCGTGCTCGAGCTCAGGTCAATGAGTTGGTGCAATGTTGTCTCTGAACTAGCAAATGCAGCGTATCACCTTAATTTCTTGGTCAATGTGGAAAAAGTGGAAAAAATGTTAGTTAACAATCAATTCAGTGTTAGTGCAAAAATATTTTTGCAATTGACATTTACTGTACGTCATAGAGTATTTTTCCGAAATGACACTGTGACATTTCAAAATGCGCGTAATGTTAAAGTATCATTTGTACTTTTCAGCGCAGCTATATTCATCAATATTTACTTGGATACTTGATGAAGCGGAAGACTCGTATTTTCTTCATTACTCTTTTATGGTCTTTACAGATTTGTTGTATATACTCAAAAGAGAAGATGCACAGCTTAACCGCTAACGTGATGCACACTGACAATGCGAAATACTACACATAACTTATATTTCTTTGTATTGTGTTGTGTCTAAACTTATGGCATACAGTTAAAGTAACTATCAACTACAATTAATTTACATAATGGTGCCAGAAATATCATTTCCTGACTTTATTGAAAACACTTTGTATAATCTGGAGGTGACTTTCACTGTGCGTTTGATATATTCTCGTGCAAAATTATTCAAATTCAGACGTATTTTAGCTTTGTCAAACTTGTTTGCCGATAAACATCTTCTGCAAACACCTTAAAATGCTTATACAGAATACCTTGGACAGGCATGAAGTTTTAACACCTAAAAGCAAGAGTGCTTTGCAGCGAAAGGCTCTCACATAATGCAAATTGTTAGTAAGTTCATGACTTTGATCCTTTCTTTGACATCACATGGAGGCAAAACTGAGCCAAACCAATTCGCACGCAGAGTTGAACTTCGGAGGCAAAATTCATACACTTCTAAAATTCGTACGATACTCATTTATATATCAAAATGCTTCTAAAAGGTTAAATATTTTATAAAGCCTATAAAAAGGAAATAGAAAATTTTTTATTCATAAGCACTTTACACAAATCAATAATAGTTTTTAATTTTTCTCTTTTATCCATCTCTCTTTTATTATATGATAGTAAATTTTTCTGTTTAGACTTTAATTCCATTTCTTTATTTAAAGGAATTGAATTTTGTCAATCAATCATCGCTTAATTTTTCTTTAGTTTTTTAAAATGAAAAATCAATTTGATAAGTCGTCTTTTTAGTCTGAAAATAGGTTTTCTGATAAAGTCAAACTCATGTTTGAAAACCTGCTCGGACTTCCTTGATGAATGGATTTGCATAAATGACGTGTGCAGTCATGCATTGAAACATGCCCAGACTTGCTTGATGACATCATCAGAATGGAATGTGCCAGAAACCTCCATTTATATACTAGTCATGGCTATATGTCGTATATGTCAAAATAAAAAAACCTCAAACAAACATGAATATTGTGGAAACTAACCGCATGACTTATGTACCTTATTGCTGGGTAGGCATCATAACTTTGTGCCCATTAAGTTACATACATACAAAAAACAGTGTTTATCTATTCACATACAATCGTCCAAAAGCATCGCTGCTCTAAATAGCTAATTCAACCCTTCATAAACTTCTGGGTCACTTTCATCGACAGATTGCTGAACTTTCCCAAGTCCATTGCGTGCGAGTACATCATCAACACTCCCTGCAGCAGTTTTTTATTTGGGCAAAGATTTTTCCAGGAAATCAAACTCCTTTTCTTTTCCACAGATCTTCCACAGAATTCTCATGAATCTTGTTCAGGACTTTCACTATCATGCGATTCAGACAAACGTTATCATTGTAAACTTTTAGCTTTTTCTGAGTACCTGATTTCGGTGGTATTTTCCCTTGGCATACGCGTTCAAGTGTTCTAATGTCAGAATTAACAAGGAGCCAATTTGGGACTTGATAGCCATCTTGCAATAAATGTAAATATCGCCTAGGATTGGAATTAATCAGATCAGCTTGTATTTTGGCAGTGAAGGTATTCTGAAACGCTTCATACGTTTCTTCCTTAGCTATAATGTCCAGTTCAATTTGCACGAGTTTCGCTTTAGATCTTTTAAATTGTCTCTTCGATCCCTAAGATATTTATTTTTGTCAGGGTGACGCATACACGTCAGGTTGACGCATACATGTAGGGAAGTTACACTGTGTTCCATTATGTCTGCTGTTATGGCAGTTGGTGCACAGAGCTCCTTGTCTCTAGGTGGATCTGGCATCAGCTGCAATCTTATAGCTTTGTTCACATTCAACTAATTCTTTCTCTTTCATGGACACTTTACGTTGTGCCTCTTGCTTATCAAATTGCAATTTGTCGAATAGTATTTGGGTTGCATTCACGTAATCACAAACTGCACTTGCATCCTGTATGTTCTCATCGTTCTCTCCTGAATGCTTCCCATAGAGTAAATGACTTCAAGCATGTTTCTTTGTTTTAGTGGAAGATGGAGAGTGAATGTGTTTGCTCCAGTCGAATCGTTTATCACTTGTGCTTGCGATGGAGCGACTACACCAGAAACTTTTAGAGTAATTCAATGTAAGTTATCTCTTTCTGGGACTTCAGTCGCAGTTTCAGCTACATCAATCAAAGAATCTATGTGGTCATGACTGAGGTCAAACCAGTCTTGTGAACAATCCTAGTATCTGATGTTTACAAAAGGAAAACCAGGCTTTTCTCGCAGCTGAACATCCAAAGCATGCATCATAAAACAACTCATTTCTTCTTCTTCAACATAAAAGTTTACCCACTTTTTATCACTCATCAAACACCCGTACTCAACTTTATATCTCTATCTTCGCCACCCAGTAGCCATGATAAAACTTCGTCTCAAAAAAATTTAGCGTTTGACAATGTGCAACCTTGTTTATTACAAATCATAGGTCGAAGTGGGTGGTGTAGTCATAAACATTTGGTGCCAAATGCACAGACGAATATTTTGATGCATTTCACAGTTCGATGAAATTCGTAGTAAGGACGTATGAACCTTTTCAAGTCAGTTGCACTGATGAAGGTGCAGGTTAACAGACCAAAAGCTTTGCAATAATAAATATTTGCGGTGTGCCTCAAACTAATAATCATACAGTAGTTTTCGCCATGCAATACCACAAGAATCTTAATAATGGGTCAATAGCTCAACACCACAGAAGACAAGTACAACTCATTGCTGACTGCCCAGACTTTCCAAAGTCCGCCATTTGTGACAGACTTTTTTCACCTGCAAGCGCACCAAATTTACCAGGGCATTTTTGCTCTGGTGATATCAGTGAATGCTCATTGTTATTCTAAAATATTCTGCAATAACAATGCCCTTTTGAAAACTGTTGCATAATTAATTGAGAATCAAAATAAAGCAAGTGACACAAGTCGCTCGTTTCTGTCTTTCTCAAGCACTACTGACTGCCGTGAAGTTTCACTCAATGAATTGTCATTCGTTTGATACAGCAAAAATTTGTCACATCATTTAACTTTACAACAGCAATTTAGCAAGAGTGCACCTGTAGAAATAATGTTATGATTACATGTATATATTGCCACCAAGCACATGTTCGATGGCAATTTCAGCGATAATGGGAGTGCTTGCTCACGGAGTTTCTTAACATTTTCATACAAATATGCATAGGAAATCCCGTATGAATCACTGTATGAATCACTGATTCACTAACTATGTGAGTGACTGATGTAAATTTTTGCGACTCATTACAATACCGCGAAGTTACAAGGAAACTTTGCACTGAAAGCATAAATATACACTGGGATCTATAGCATTCTAGAACATGTACGCTAGTTCAGGGCAACTCAAAACAACATAGAAACACCAGCAAAACACAAAGTATCTATCATCTTATAGAAATTTAAAGCGATTAGTGTGAGCGTTTTAGCAGAAAATCGGACTTGCCGAAGATTGTTTAAGATACTAAAATTTAAAAAATTTTAGACGAAAAAAAAGAAAAACGTGCAGTAAGCTTGTGTTGCTACTCGCTATTTATTGACCAATTAAATATCAAGCAGTGTAGCCAATCAGATATTAGTGTTTGATTAAAACGCTACTAAATTACTACTGAAAATTTATAGGAACACAAAAATGTTATCTATTTCTTAACAGTATGTACTTGCACTAACATTGCATAATAGGAAACCAGTAATATAAAAGTATAAAGCATGAGTGTTTCATTCCCACTGAGATGCTGATTACAAACAGATTACAAACAGATTACAACAGATTACAACAGATTACAAACAGATTACAACAAACAGATTACAATTAGTCGTTGTGTATTCAGAAATAGATACACAGATGACATCATAACATGGAAAGAACAAAAATAGCAACCAGTAGCCACAGGCGAGTGATAGCTTTTTGTTCTTACCATGCCGTGAAGTCTTCTGTGCATTTATTCCTGAACAGACAAGACTAAATGTCATCTAATTGTTTAAAATAATAAAAAGTAAAGTGCAAAATGTTTTATTGAATGAAAATTCCCAGGGAAATCGCAGGCTGATGTCATTCATGTGTTTTTTCACTAATAAATCACGCCTCTCAACCAATCAAAATGCATAAAGTACTTTCACTATTGTACAATGCTAAATCATACCTCATCCTCATCATTCCCTGTGAATGGAAAGATTGCCTCCACAAGATGGACATTCACAAGAGACATATCTGTACACCTAACCATCATATCAAAATAATAAATACATGCTCTACTAAGTAACGATAGTCTCATACTGACAAGTAAAATTGCCTGGAGATAGACAAAGTAAAGTAAAGCAGTAGCCTAGTCGGAATCAGCGTCACCAGATCCACCGAATATATAAGCCAAACACACCTTCATTGGTTTGAACAAGAAAACAAAGAAAACATAAGCCAAAACAAACAAAACAAAGAACCATTGAATCAAGGGTTTGGCTTATTATTCTAGGACCTGTATGCATTTCATTTAGAATGGATAATGTTTGTATGCATTTCATTTAGGATGGATAATCTCAACTGTTTCAGGGCAAGTTCACCATAGGTCAACATGGTAAACCTGCGCAAACCCCAATCTGGGGCAAAACGCCCTACCTGACGGCACCCCAAAATGATACTTGAACAATGCTAGAATACCCAGCCACTTTTTAGCATTTGATCCTAAATGTGATGTTAACGATGATCAACATAACCGTTTTCCAATCAAGATTCCTCTTTCGTTTCAATGTAAGTATGGAAAGTTATAAAAATGTTGAAAGACCAATGTATCTGAATGTGAATCTCGGGAACACCCATGTAGGAGGAGAGAGCAGGATATTCTATAATTTTGCCACAATATACTCCAGGCCAGACGTCAATCTGTGGCTGACAACATAAGATAAACAGCAGTGGACCTACATAACCTTTTTTCCTAAATCCTTCTGACAGATGCATATGTACTTATTTAATAGCCAAGAAGATAAATAATAATGCAATCAACGTTCAACACTGTTTTACTGTCAAACCACATGTTTTCTTGTGAACATTGCAACATTGTCGCACAATATTGCAATTTTGAGTCAGAGATTGCACCAAGCAATTTGCAACTGACACTAACAAATTCCAAGATGAAATTCACAATCAGATTTGTAAACAAAGTCTGTGGTTGATTATTTCAGAAAGTGAAGTTCCAGTCCAGTTGCTCAGAAAATGTGATTGGTTTATTTATTGCTAAATAATTCAATCACAGCGTTTGTTTTCAAAATTGTAATTTTAAATGTACAATTTGTTTACGTCAGTTGCAAATTGCTTGTTGCATCTGTTAATCAAAATTGCAATGTAGCTCACAAGGGAACAACCGGTTCGACTGTAACACTGTTTACAACTGTGAATGTTTCTTCGATATCTTCAATACGCTACGTTTGCCTGCTATCAACGTCACGTTGATCTAGGGTAATGTTGCACAACAGACAAGCCACAATAACTAACTTGACTTTCAATTAACATTTCACTGATTAATTAGCACCCTTTTTTTGTTTTACAATCTTGTTTAAATATCACCATTTGCACCTAGTTAGTTTCGATCAAAACACTGTCTAGTTAATGCACATAGTCACATACGATTTCCTTTGTGTTGGCAGTCGTCATGGGGTAAGGAGTTTTTACGACTGCAGTTGCACTTGGAACGCCCTTTGAGTGTTTCAGTTTATACAAATGGTGGGGTCAAGACTAGTCGTACGTCCCAGAGTTTTCTTTATTCACACGCACGCATGTCGAGTTTCTTTCTAACACTATTCTAGTTTTATATTCTAACATATTCTAGTTTTTACCGCACTTGTAAATATTTGACTTGACACAAGAATAACCCGCAAATCCTATTGCACTGTGTGGTTAATCTGGCAATTTTCAGTGCTTGCCACCCCCTGGCCAGAGTGTTTGGAACGCGACACCTAGTATCAACGATTTGTTGATCTATGCTTATGAGTATCAACGCAACTACCTTGTACTAGTGTTTGCAAGCAACCCTCAACTGCAAACGTTTTCCACATTTGTTTGCATTTGAAGTTGCATGTTTGACGTTTGAATTGTTAACGTTTGGATGAAGGAGTAGCATGCTTTGACAGGAAGTGGGCATAACCAGTCAAAACATGCTGATCATTAATTCAAACGTGCACACTTCTAACAGCAAACACGCAACTTTCAAGTGCTAACAAACATAGAGAGCGTTTCCAGTTGACAGCTTCTGGAAAATGGAAGTACAAGAACATTACATTGATATTTCTAAGTATAGATCAACGCAAGGTTGATACTGGGCCAAGGTGGTGTTGATAGCAGGCAAACGTAACGTTTGGGCCGTATCAACATAACGTTGACTATTGTAAACAACTTTAAAAACTCAGCGCAGGGCGCGCCTGATTGTAAAGGGCAGCTTCCACGATACAAAATACAGCCATAACACGGCACTTTAAACTTAAAGGAATTTCCCATACCAATAGTCCTCAGCAACCAAGCCTTTGCAGCAGCCAATCAGCATGCATACTAGTACATTATGGTACTAAACTTGGTCCGCATTTTGGATGTTAGTCGTAACATTGTTACTGAGTTTCCACCTCAAGGTAGTCTCTATTTTTATATAATCTCTATGGTTAGGGACGCATTTTAGATGCTACCTTCGCTGATAGGTCAGTTTTTAGTCAAAACTAAAGAACTGATGTAATCAAAGTTAGGCCAAATAAAAAAAAATACTTGGTTAGCGTCACTGCCCGCCTGTCGATTTTTGCCGCCTCTGACTATTTTTTATTTTTGTAATATAAATTTCTTCGTACCTAGACGTTCTACAGACCTACACGCCAAAACTGATCGATAGGAGCGTGTGGGCCCGGGTACAAGGATCTTATATCAAACAAATGATAATATAAAACGAATAAAACATTAAATATAATTATATTCGTATATTAATATATTCATATATATTCAATATAAAACAGGTAAAATCTTTTAAAAAAAACGCCCTTCCACTTCTGAAAATCTGTGAGAATGTGATGCTAACCAAGTATTTTTTTTTTATTTGGCCTTTATTGTCAGTTTGGGACAACGGTTATGCCATAGATGGCTTACACGCAGCCTTCTTCCATTTCATGTCTCATTGCCCCTAGAAGATATGTACGAAATGTATTTGAAAGACCTTTAACCAACATCTTACAGGGTGGCAAAATGCTGCATATTGTACAACTGATTCATATCTCCTATTATTAAATTAATAAATTTGTTACCAGTACAATCGAAATGGCTTAGATGAAAATATAACAAAGCGGAATTGCTGGCAATCGCATGAGATGACGAAATGGCACCGACTTCGGACAAAGCCAAGCTTTTGTGTTGTCCATGGTTACACAGATGATATAATTGTGACCCAGTTGAAACTTGTGTAAAATGTTCTTGATATCATAATGTAGATCATAGTATAGAGTAGCAAACTGGTAACACGCTTATGGAAATGCCATTGTACCAACTTAGTCTTCTCGCCATTCCGTGATGAGCGTGTTCTCTCTGTAAAATACCTTTGTGTGCACTCAGTGAAATGGATACAGTCTTATCTATTACGTCTACAATGAGCAATATATTTGGAAGGCTTTCATCAAGTACCAGTGATAAAAAGCAGAGTAAAGCAGCGATTTTAGCCAAAATACGGCCATTTGCAGGTGGCAGTTGCACTTCACAATATTATTTCAGTCACAAAATGCCAACTATTTTACCCCCAAATAGTGATAATCTAATTAAATAAGTACAGATTATGTTTCTATAAAAAAGATGCAGGAAAACAGGTAATGTAAGTCTACTCCTGTTTATCTAAAGTTGTAAACCACAAATTGACATTTTGTCATGAGTACTGCATAGTCATTTTCTTATGAAATGTAAGTGTTAGGCATTTCACACTTACCAACTGGTGACTACCTGTAAAAGCACCATCTCCGAATCATACAAGCACATCAGAATGGCCAGAACGTTTATGATTTGGCAGATACTTCTAAGGTGAAAGTATTGTTTTGGGGTGCAGTCAGTTTGGGCATTTTGCCCTGAACTGGGATTCGAGGAGCGTTACCATGTTGACCACTATGGTCAACTTGCCCTAAGACAGTTGAGATTATCCGTTGTTAATGAAACACATACAAACTCATGTACAGGTCCTTGACTATATATATGCATGGAGTCTGGCAACCCTGGTCTGAGTACTGGGGCATGTTGTCACTCAATATGTTAATAATGAACAAAACCTATAGTTCAGAAAGCATAAAATTTGCCAGAATTTGGCGAAAATATCTAGCTAATTTAATATAAGTTACACTTGAAATATTTGTTTCATAAATGCCAGGAAATTTTGCTCAATTGCCCAATACAGTGGGGAAATGTTTGGACTGTGTTGCTGCAGTTCATTAAGATATGCATCAAAGAGCTCTGATTTCACAGTGCCAGTATTTTTTACACAGTTAGACACAAGACAATTTTGTTCAACAAGGAGCATACATTAATGATTAACCATTTAAGTGGCATACGTTTCCTCAGCACAAGTAAAATTGTCTGGCATCAGACAGAGTGAAATATACAACTAGGGCATGCATGTGTTCTGTAACTTATTACTTAACATTGAATGGGTGGCAAACTTATCAACAAATATTGAGGGTGGCAAACAAATCAGAAATCATATGGTCTAATGTTGATAAACAGCTCTTTTAAGAGCAGCAAATGTTTTTGATATCACATCATGTGCAGAAAAAATGCTCTTCATGTTTTATGATGTGAAGGTGAGTGAGCTATTTTAGCAAAGCCTAAGTAATATGTGTGTTTTTTTAACATAAGAATGAATCTGACTGACTTTAAACTTTTGCCTTGGTATAGAACCTACTAACAACCAACTAAAAATTCTGGCAACAAAAATATGCAGTTTCAATTCAGCCTATTTATGAAATGTTAGTTTGAAATTGTTAATTCCATAAAACATCAAGATTAAGTGTTGGCCTTGTAACCACTTTTTTAGCTAACCAATTGTGATGTGAGGTGTCCCCCCTTATTCATTTTACTCTGACTGACATCAGATAATGCTACTGTTCAAAGGGGAAGACTTTGTGTCCTAATGGTTCGGCTGAACTACCTACCTAACAAGTTTCTCATTCGGCCATTAAGACAAAATAAGTTCAGCATCCAAGTACCTAACACTTGTTTATATTACCCTAACACCAGATATATAGCCATTTCATGTACAATGGCCATTTCATATAAAACAGATGTCTGGTCGGTCCCAACCAATAATACCTCTTCAAGATTATAACAAAAAGACAGGATGAACTGTCAGGACAAACTCACACAGACAAGCCAAAAAAGCATTTTTATATCACAGTCCAAAACTTTTTAAATGCCTGTCAACCTCTCTACAGTGGCCACTTTGGGACAAAGTTTAAGGAAACAGTTCAGTGCCTGTTGCTGAGAGGTAGCCACCATGGAGAGGTTATAGAGATTGCAATTGAATTTCAGTGGCCACTTGTTGAGAGGCCACTGTTGGTTAGTGACTGATAGAGAGAGGATTAACTGTCCCCTTATCAGCTACCTACCATCCCGGCCTGGCTTTCTACACATATACGCATTACGCATTTAGATTAATCATGTTAGATAGTTCATCTTAAGTAACAAATAATACACATAGTTTGCTCAGCTATATGAACAAATACATCTCGTATTCGTCCTAACTTTGTCCAGGCAGATCATGCACCTTTAGTATAAATAAGCAAATTATTGTGTGCACGAAAGCATGGATACAAAATTTCAACTTCCCTGAAAATTGCATGACTAACAGTTCTAAATTCGCTATTAGGAACACAACAGGAAGACAACACACCCCAAGTGCGGTTTATATGGGCTCATAGTTTCTTAATATTTCACGGCTAAACGCATTATACAATATAAACCCGACATTTTAACGTCTCCTTTACCACATATTTTGTAGAGTATACACAATTATTTATGACAAAATCATCATACTTTCATGCAAGTGATCCAAGTGAAAACATATCATGAAACTTAAAAACTAACGCTGGCTGTGGGTCCTAACAAACAACGAACTAACCTGCAGAAACGATGAAAGCCGTCAAAAGAAATCGTGAGTAGTTGTTCTACAGCGACAGATGTTGAACTACAAACACAGGAGTACTACAAACAGACTAGTACGGGTCATGTTGTCGTCACCAACTTGCGTTCCTTTCCTTAATTCGTTTCAACAATGCAGAATTGGACAATTCCGTGAGCACGTTTGTTCGCGCAGCGGAATGATAAGTCGAATTCGATATACTTCATGTATATACCATAATCCGACCGAAAAAATACCGGCGTTGGGGACGGCGGACGGCGGCCAAAAAGTATCACCTGACACCTGCAGGGGCGGATCCAGCCAAAATGGTGAAGGGTACTCAATGTCTTAAAAATTAAACCGGGGGGGTATGTTTATGACCTTTGTTACGCCGACTATTATTGAAATGCTTCATGCCACGTGTAATAAATATTTAAGCACATCTTTTTCACATGTTTCTCACAGTGAGAATTGAGAAACACGTTGGTACAAGCAAATGCAATCATGTCGTCCAAAATAAGTGATTACTGTTCACTGAGCAACAACAAATTATTTAACTAGGTCGCGCGATATTTCGTCCGTAATAGAATTGATGCGTTTGCTATCAACCTCAGTCACTGGAAATGATCCAAGGTAAACAGAACGCGGTTCTTCGTGGGTTTTCCCCTGACAGCTCGAAAACGTGAACTTTTACCTTGGCCACAGATTAGAGACACACAGATGTCCGACTTCCCCAAAATTGCGTAAGTCGATTTTCCTGCGATTTCATGTAGAT
>JAODVM010202141.1:0-13614 GCA_025400095.1 Phenganax marumi
AGAAAGGTTTATTTCTTACTCTTTTCACTTTTTAAAACTCGTTTCCAGTGCATTTGCAGTTTTTGAAGTGGCTAATATTGGCAATGGAGACTGTTACTTGTGGTTGTTTCTGTTTATCATAAAGACTGAATGTAAACTCGTCGTCAGTGTCACTGCTTTTTACCAGAATTTGCTCTAAAGTGATGTTACTAGCATGCTGCTTGTTTACACTTGGTTTGGTCGCTGATTTTGTCTTGGAGAAGCAATATTTCGAAAACTGCCCAATTTTGCCACAGTTGTAACATTCGTTTCCATATGAGGGCCAGGTTATCTTACCATTTTGATGGGGATAGGTTCCTCCACAATTTCGACACTCGTTTGTTGACTGCTCACTTATCTCTATTCGTTCTATTGTTCAAACATTCGCCTGCTTACATCTGATTGTTCCAATGTTTTCCCCGGCCAAAGTAAGCTGCTCGCGAAGCGCTTTGCGACGTAAACGGCTGTCCGACGTTGCGTGATTGATTTTCAGTTTTATTACATTGTTTCGTCGTGAAAGTCACATTAAGTGGATTTTTTTTTAGTCTGGGAATGATTCGTCGATAGATTCCCCACTTTGCTGTGTTACTTGCCGAAAATCGAATACAGCCATGTCTCTGCTTTCAGTCGTGGGAAAATGCTCTGTTAAATAAACGCTACATAGCGGTGTGATAATCTGTTCCTGTACTGGGTAATGTGCTGAATATGTCGTTTGTGCTCACCTTTTTACGTAGGCAGAGCCCGTTTAACTTTAGGATCTTCCTCTCGAAAGCTTACCATGGGACTCTCAATTCTTCGTTGCCACTTACGCCATTTAGTACTAAGTGATGTGTGATCGCCGTGTGGATCGAATGGTGGACAAGCCGGTAATTCGCTTATAAGCTTATTCGTTTACAAGCTGGTAATTCGCTTATTGTTGCTGCCGGTGGATTTTCACTCGTCGCCATCGCAATATTTGTTTTCTCACGTTCGATATATTCATACACTTGTTGTTCCTATTCTCAAACCAGTAAGAACTCTTAATATGTCCCACAGTATCAATGTCAATCTCAACAGTTCTTATCCGATCACGTTAACAACGTAGCGGACAACAAAACCAACCAAAACAAAGTCTTGTAAAAAGCGAACGTGTTGAGCGGATAAGTGACGAATGAGACCTTGGGGAAAGGCGACCATTTGGGGGATGAGGTACGGTTGCTTCATTCGAATGCACCCAACATGAACACGAAAATAAACGTTTCCGTCCTTGCAAACACGAACTGGAGGAGGACAAAACTGTACTAGGTTGACAGTAAAGTTGCCAGTTGACAGTGAAGTTGTATATGAGCTTGGGTAAGTGGATCTGACTGATGGCATTGCAGCTACAGGCTCTTAAAAACCACCAACCCGAAATTTTCACTGCTGCTCGTTTCGTCTACGGCAAAACCACCAAACAAGGACATTTTTTAACAGAAAACGGTTAGCAACGTTCTAAAGGAGGCTCATCTGGACGACCCGAATAAAACACGCAAAAGTTAGCAAGAGCAAAACCAGGAGAATCAATCAGAAAAGGATTGAATGTCAATAAAGGATGTAAACACAATGAAAGCCATGTGAAAACCATGCAAATTGCGTCACGAGTGATGTTGGTAATTTGAGTTGTCCCTGTTGGTTAATATTTAGTAACAAGATATTTGCACATAATCGGTTTAAATTTGATTTGCTTCACAAAGGTTAAATGGCTACAGAAACTCTAAATTTTATCTCATCAAGAGGGAAAGAGAAGTTTAACGAGCAAAACTTATTCATAGTGAGCAGCTAATTGCACTTTTTCACAAAAACTGTGCATTTCTTGCAGCAAGCGCTATAGTCGCACAATGTGTAGACTTTGACATAAGTATGAGTAACACATAGGACCCTTCTCTGATAATTCCGTATTTATTCTTCCGTACTTCCGCATTTTATTCTTCCGCAATTCCGCCTTTCCATAGTTCCGCAATTCCGTTTCCGTACTTTATATTACCCGAATTAAATGGCCGCGCAGCGCATGTCTCATATATATACATTGCTACATTGCATCAACCGTTTATGAGAGGTAATATAACACACAATTACATTCATTACCAATAGGCTGCCTTTTAGTGATCCATGACAGTACTTTCTCGGAGAATGCTTACCTGTTTTCTATGAGGGTCTGCACTCAATATACATAGCACAGAATACAGATCAGTAGCAGAAGGGCCACTCAGCGGTGCAACATGTACACATTTTTTTATGCAAAAATATGCAGTTTACTGGCCAGAAGGCGGAGCAGTGAGCCAGTACAGTGTGTTTATTGGTCAGAAAAAAGCCCCATTTACACTACGCAAACTAACCCGGGTCGAACCCGGGTTAAGTCAAACCCAGGTTAGATTTTTGGAGCGTAAACGGTGTAAACACACTTAATCCAGGTTAGTTTGAATCCACCTTCGAAGCAGAGCCCAAACTAACCTGGGTTTAGTGTGTTTACACTTCAAAAACTAATGTGGATTTGAGTTAACCCGGGTTCGACCCGGGTTGGTTTGCGTAGTGTAAATGGGGCTAAAGTCATCGACTGGCTAGGAAAATGGTGGACAACATGCGTAATGCGACATGCGCGAGCACTTCAAAGATTCCGATGCAAGTGACCCTTCTGTTTACTGATCTTTCTTCTGTGTACATAGTTTATCTACATTTTAAAAACTAGTAATAGTCCACGTGTTTACACCCTGTGCAGACGTGCAGTTTTCCAAATTAAAAGTAGGTACTTATTCACATTCAATCATACAAACTAGTGAATAGTTTAATTTTACTTAGTTTTACTTATTAGTGACAAATTTTAATAGGAAGCTCGCTCAAGATGAAGTTATTTTCAGAGAGGTCCAATTTACAACTATAAACATGTACAAGTGCGAGTGTGGCTGTGTGGGCGGGCTAGTTGGTTTCATATTCGTGTCACGAGGTTCGAGTCACGTGGTTCGCGTATCGAGATTTACAATTCTAGAGCTCTCAAATATTACAAAATATTTCTTGAAATTGTCGAACTCAAAATACTTTTTTACTGAGAATGGGCCGTCTTTCACGTCAAGCACAAGAAAGGATTCTCGTACTTCGCTCAGAACGGGTTAAAATAGGCGAAATTGTTGAAAAACTTGGCGAAGAAGGCATGCCCACCACTCGACAAACGGTGTCTCGATTTCTGCGCGTTTCGAGCGAGCGTACAACACGTCTCAACACGGACAATAATTCTTCGGGTGAAAAGCAGAAGCGGCCGAAATCCAAGCTTAGCAAAGAACACTTAGCCTTTATCAACAAGGAAATCGAAAGCGATGCGAAACTGAATGTGGGAGGTACGGCTAGGAGGAAAAATTGTTGTCGGTACTTTACTGTTGTGAAATATTATTTTGTACACAGATAAGCGGCATGTCACCTGCCTCTTGGCATTGATGCTTCCACTTTTCAAAACTTATTTTGCTACAAATTTCCCTCCAAAATTTCCTACATGTCATTCTGATTCTCTGAACAGCCAAGCATTTAAGTCAATGGTTTGTCCCAGAGAGGAAGGAAAGCTTGGGCATAGCCATGGCCAGATTTCACGCTCTCGCCATTGAACAGCACTTGCACACAAAGAAAAAGCAAAATCTGCACTTGCAATGCCAATATGCACTTGTGCAAATACAGAACAATGCACCAAATCCAGTCAGCAGTAACCTGTTAAGGGTGTATTATGTGAAGTTTTCCATCACCTCAGAGAACATGTTTGACATTGTGGCACAAGGCATGAAGTGAAGTCTGGACCCACAGGATTTCAACATTACACTCTTTTGCTACTCCAGTTGCTCTGGTCAATTAAATGTACCTTAGCATTCCTTTCAATTGCATCAACTAACCAGACTGTTGTAACAAATTGTGCATTGGTCTTGTGGGTCTCAGATTTCATGTCAATGAGAAATTCCCTCACCCTTAAAAGTGACATCGCGATCAAATCTTTGAAAAACATACTGCAGCAGATTGTTTTATATATTGGATTTCATATAAAAAACAGGACTCGGCCTCTGGTTTTCACGTGGTGCCAAATGGCAAGCTTCCCGATATTTGTTGGGTTTTAGGAAAACATCAGAGTTTTGAGCCCACAGAGCAGATCATTATCAGATCGTGAACAGAACCCCCTCTGGGGCAAACCACTGAGTATTGCAAAACAGATTGTGCTTCCATGTTTAATTTTTCTTCTCAGTGGGACAATTTCACAAGTTAATGGCTTTCTAATGAGCAATTGTATTTTTAATAGATCTTCAAGACCTTCTTCAAGAACGCTTTGACCTTGAAGTGACTGCAGCAGCTATTAAACGAGCGAGGAAGAAACTGGGCTGGGTAAGAACAGGTCCTAGGAACATAAAGATCCCTGTAGGCCCGTGCCAAGATCATGAGACAATCATCGCATGCCTTACGCAGATCACTGAGCAGCAGCAAATTATTTCTCAAAAACTGGACAGATTGGAAAACAGATTTGTGTTGCTTCAGACCTTCCCCAGTACATACCAGTTACTGCCAGCTACACCAAATGTTTCCAATACACCAGGGATACCTAATTCCTCAAATATCCCTATCCAGACAAGCGTTTCGAACCAAATGCCTTGTGGTAATGACCTAGCTCCACTGATGCCTCCAGTAGTATCAACTAGTGAAAATAGTTTGATGACCATGGCCAATATGAATCAGGAAACTACAGTTCCAGATAGCTTTAGTTTTCTAGCTAATATCTACAATCTTACTACCAATGATCTCTTTGCACTTTCTCGTAAATCCTCTTCAATCGGTAATTTTGCCTTAAAGCTTGTCAACACAATATTCCGCTCTGAAGAGCTTGCAGGAAGAAATTGCAATGGTAAGCTTGGTAAACTTCCGCTCGACCCTTCTCGGCTGTCAGTAGTTAAAGATGCAGTTTACTATGTATATTCTGTTCCTGATGTTTCGAGGGCTGCTGTTTGGAAAAAATGTGTAATATCTATTGATGAGGCATTGAGACGTCCGAAGTCAAAAGCAGGTGCCAAGAAACAACCTGTGTATGTACAGCTACCAAGCATGACAGACCTTCATCTCATTGCAGAATCCTCTGGAACAGTGAATTAGTGACAGAGTAAATATGTCTCACTTCGTAGACTTGAAAATATTGTGTTAGATTTACAGCATATTCAGTGTTCTAAATTTAAATATTTCAGCTACATCCAGGTAGACACTAGTTTGTGCTATTTATTTGAACTTCTGTTATTCCTCTGCAAACTTGGTATATATATCCAATTTTGAGACTGAACTTGCAGTATTTCGGCAGTAGACAGCCAGTTAATTTTGTGTCAAAGAGAAATCCGTAAGATATAGTACGTATATAAATAACAACTTAAAGATTATACAATTACAATTAATAGTGTCCATTTCAGATACTGGACTTGTGGTTTCTCTGAAAATCACAATGGGCCCTCTTATCACTGTATTCAAGATGTGTACTAGCTCCCTACAGTACAGAGCAGATTGGGTTGCATAACCACCTCAATGGTTTGATTGGAAAAGAGCAAAATAATTTCCAGTTGAGAGTTGATTGCATGATTTTGTGTCAAAATCTTGGTATGAAAATCAAAATAATTGATACGAAATGTCAAAAATTCTTATTTTGCAAAGTATAATGAAGTGTCGATAATTGCAATGAAGAAATAGAAACATGCCTCAGTGGAGATCGGTGCTGCAATTAGACAGAAACCATACATTGACATACCATTTTCACCCATATGAGCAAAGAGTTCTTCATTGTGATCAGATAATTGTTGTGTTGACTTCAGAATTCTGTTTACATCCTGTGTGTTGATATAAAGATAGAATTCTTTGAACTTACTCTGGTCAGGAACAGCTACAGATATTTTAGTGGATCCCCCCTGCATTTTGTAACATCGGCAATTGGTCTGAAATGCTGACTTCAAAAGGCCAAAAGCAACAATTAAGCAGGAGTGCAAGACTGCAAATAAAAGTATTTGCAGACTGTTGGAAAATCTGAAAGTTTTATACTTTCCTCTTTTAAACGCATTTCTCCTAGTAGCCAAGAAGTTACAAAGTATGTGTTTGTTTAATGTTTAGAAAATAAAACAATCAGAAAGCAGTAACCGTACCTCAGTGGTAAGCAATTTCTTTTCTTTGTTCAAGGAATCTATAATGCAATAATAGAAACAAGCAGATAAACAAGAGTTGTAATTGCAACTGTATAACATTTTTTAAATCAAACTATAGTATTATAGTTACGATGAATTAGCAGATTGATGGATGGATGAACTGTCTAACAAACAAATCCCATTAACTTGCTTACTTCCTTTTGTTTAACTTTAATGCCAGATTATTGAACACTGCTTGTTTGTGTCTTAATGCAGTCAAGTCACATGGGCACTACGTAAGTAGTGAGATTTTGTACATATTTTACTGTTACTCGTGATACAAGTGAAGGTGGGCAAAATTTGTCATGTTTAGTTTTGATCTGCTCCTTCCCCATCAAAAATAAAATGGTGCATCTCTTTACAGTGTAGCTATAGCATTACCACGTTAAGAGTTACACAATGCTAGGGGCCATGCAATGCATCCTGCTTACTTACTGTATTCTCTCCATTTCCTCCCCCCCCCTTCATATAAGCCCCCCTTTTAAGAGAAAGAAATTTTTTAAGCCCCCTCTCTATTAACCCCCCCCCCCTCCTTTTCCAAACATTGTAAAACTTGCAGCTGTGCTGAAGTGTATGTTGTTTTTCTATAATACTAAGAACATAATACCTTACATTTTGCAAAAAATTATCTAAGATTTTATGGATAACTATAAGCCTCTCTCTCAAATAAGCCCATCCTCTCTAAAAGCCCCTTACCCTTAAAACGGTCTAAAAAGAATAAGCCCCCCAGGAGGCTTAATAGAGAGAATACGGTATTTCACTCTGTCTAATGCAAGTGGTTTTCTTGTCAGGATGACACTTTTTTCAATTACAGTCAAAACGGACAGCTGCACACTATTTTTTCTGAATTCTGTAACTAGTTGCCTATATTAATGTTTGATTGATTGACAAATTGATTGGTTGACAAATTCAGTATCGTTTTCAATATTTTTGTAGTGGATACAAAACAACTGAAACAAATGAAAACAGTGTTGAAAATAAAATGCACACAGCGGTGTTTACGAGCCTCGAAATAAAATTGGCTAGTTTCATAAGTCCAGAGACACCTACGGATTGTGATTTATTTCAACAAAACATCCCAGCGTTAAATTATTCGCAAGATTGTTTATATTTCTTTAGGCAGTTCTGTATCCATTACAAAAATATTGAAAACGATACTGAAACACGCAACCAATTGCAGAAATGAAAGTGTGCAGCTGTTTCCATTTTGATACATTGGTTCTCAGACATTCGTTGTCATTTATCGCTGATGTGCAAACATTCTTTGAACATCTCTGCTCCAATGATTAACTACAAGAGTTGCACAATAGCATGGAGATATGACGCCCTGTCCACATTTACAAGTTCATTAGAAAATGCAGTGCATACATTTCAATGTGCCTGTTTAGGTCTTCCCTATATTTACCCAAAGGTATATGAAATTGGATGCAAACATATGCTATTAGTGTGGACTCTCAAAAACGGAGACTTTAGAAATGATGACGTCAGCTGCATCAATTGCCACTCTTTTCTAGGTTTTAAGTCAGCTAGCTGTGACATAATTCCGACTAATCATAGCGGACAAGCTTGAAATGGAATTTCTCATGCTGCTGGCAAGAACTTATAGCCACCACTGACATACATTTTATGAAACAAATATTTGCATCACCATGTTTAGAAAAACCATCACACTCCTATGAAGAGCATTCATTAACAACAATATTAAGCCTGGTTGCTAAAACAAATGCCAAGCATGCATAAACTGCTGTCTTACCTCACACTATGAACAGATCATTGTTTTCAAGTGTTTTATAGTATGGGCAGTCAATAACACAACAAAACAGTACTAATAATGCAAATTGACCAATACATTTTCAGTCTTACGAAAATGCATACGTTTGAAAATACAATGGTGTGGACAGTGCCTCAGGCTGATAGCCAGGTGTGATGGCTTTCAACTACTGTAAGTGTCTTGTAACCTTTGACTATTATCAAGACAAATGTGTCCCGCCCAGTGCCCCTATTGTACCCACTGGCCAAGCAAACGTCTATTAAACACTAGCAAGTTTAGAGGGACTTTTGCCTATTCATAAGTTAAGGAATGTATCAATTTAGCGTAAATCACCTTTATTGTCAACCAAGGAATTGAGAAAATCTTGTGGAGACATCAATAATTTTCCTCCGTATTCATAGGAAGCATATTCTTCAAACTTCATTCGTTTCAACGTCAAGTCTGTATTAACTTCGGGCACCTCTTCATCGCTCACTGCGGCCGACAGTACAAACGAACTACGCAATATATTTGTCTGCTTTGCATTTTCGAACCAGTATAGTGAGTATACAGCTCCAGTCGCAGTGACAAATGCTCCAGCCGCGGCAAAGCAAGCCAACCGAAAGCTGTTATAAGTCGTAGCTTTGCTATAAAACCTTCTAGAAGCGAAGTTCTTAACGCGGTAGAAACTGCAAAGCCTGTTAGAAAACTGTAAACTGTCAAGTAACTTCTGTCTCAAAATGTTCGACATGTTGAAGTTTCAAATTTGACACATACCGTATTACTCGTTTAAGCGCCGCGGTGCTCTTTAAATTTTCAGTGTTGTGCAGATCATATGCAGATATATGCGGCGTTTATTCGAGGGCGGCGGTTTACATGTAGTTACCTTGCAGCGTAAGCTGAATTGTGTAACTATTTGCAATGCTTTTTCTAATTATGTATATGAAAATATATTACTTAGACTGTCTACTTTTACAACAATCAATTTCTACTTTCCTAATCTGTTTATCCTAGCCCACCCTGTCAACTTTCCCTGTAGGAGGACTCGGGAGTTCACGGCGAAAACCTGCGACTTTCGGCAGAGTAGTTGACAGACTCTTTTCACATGAGAAAGTTAAATCCGGTCGAGATAAATAAACGAAAAGGATAAATGCGGTGTGGATGGTAGCCCATGTGGATAATAATAATGGAAACGTTATTGCAGTGTAACTAGTGTTCTTCTTTTGGAAACTTTATTGTACTATTTTTCTTTTTACATATACAAGTATAAATCTCACTGTTTCAGGTAATTTACAATTGGCTACTTCATCACAACTAGTATAAAATTAGTATTTTAGGTAATCTACGATATTAGGGAGTTTAAGCTTCGCGTTCAAAAGCTACGGCAAACGGCAGAGCCGTTTTTCTTGGCAGACTTTGTTCGCTTCTCTTCGTTTTGGATTTTCCGTATTATGTCGAACAGTTTTATGTTAACATCCTGTGCTAGCACAACTAATTATCTTTGCTTTACTGTCTTTATATCGGCAATGTTTTTGTCGCCTGGCGTCTCACGTTTGCCGTTGAACGCGAAGCTTAAGCTCTCTATTAATTAGCTACCACCGTCAACTAGCATAAATATAATTTCATTGATAATTGATAACTAGGTAACCAGTAATAAAAACCAGTTTTTAAATAGCTGATAACTCACGATTTCTCACTGTTTATTTACGCTGCATTTGCAAAGATATGATATGTACTGTGTATTTGTTGTTTACTATCAACACTAAGCTTATCTAACATATCCAGTCGATGAGCACTCTTTAGCAAGAACTCCAAGAGAACTCACCGAAAGATTAACGTCATTAAAATGTTAATTTTTGATCGCGACCAAATCTTTGTATTTTAGTGCTTTCCGTTTGATGTTGCTCTGCAGGTTTCACTGTATCCTACGGTAAGTTCATGAATGTAAAGGTGGCTGTTTGAACGCGATAGTAGAATAAATCGTTTAATAGAAACGCTTTGCCATTCTTTGCAGGTGCAGGTGCAGGATAAATGTGGAAATAGTCGAAATTCCTTAAAATACGAAATTGAAGGAAATTACTTCCGTTTGGGAACTTTGCTTGAAGTGTGGCCATTCGAACTTTGTCAATATGGCTGCGGTTGATGTCTGCAGAAAACTGGTAAATAAACTGTTGGATAATCACTACTACATTATAAATTTTCTCAAATAAGACTTTTTTATATCGTGTAGTTATTCTTCACTTTTTCGTTGAATTCTTTTTCCTTTGATTCTGAAAATAAGGGGGAGGACGGTCGCGATCTTAAACTGGCTGGCAATGTTGGTTTTGTCAGTCTGCCTGATCAACTCGTCAACAAAAGAGTGAACCATGGCTTTTCTTTCAACATCTTGTGTGTGGGTAAGTGTTTTTATAGATAAAAGGTTTGAATTTTCATGGATTTGGTAACGAGATGTTTTATTTGTGTGACTTTTTGTAACAAATATACTGTGCAACGGTATTTCCTGTCAAACATTTTTCACTCACTACAATGTTTGAAATTTATGCTATCCTTTGGCCAATTTTGCAATAAAAGTTGTTTTATTATATGGTAAAATTGTTCTATAACGTTTGCAATAAAGGAGTTAAATAAGAGTTATGTTTGTCTTGTAGTATTTACACGTATTTCAGAACTCGGAAGGAAGGGCGTGATACTGTTAATTATTAACAACAGATTAATTACAAATCAACTGCATGTCTTTGTATAACAGTATGCTGAATGATCTTGACTTGATGCAATCAGTTCAACCCAAGAAGCTACAAAAGTCTCACCCTAGTCATTGTTGTTTAAGTATATATATATACTGTTCTTTATATTTGATACAGATTTTAGCGTGCCCTCAGTATACACAAATTGTCATAGAGAAACCCTTAACTGGTGAAGCCCAGTTTCCATACTGTCATAATTATTGGAAGGATGGAGTTGATGACCTTTTTGAATGGCCAAAATAGAACAGTTTCAAACTGATTATTGGCAAAGCTGTTATAGGAACATATGCGTGTCTTCTCTAAGACTTACCGGGAGGGAGATAGAATAATTTGGTTGTATGTTGAGAGATATTGTGACTCTGTATATGACAGTTACAACCATATGAAAACCAGGCTCAAGAGTTTTCCTACAATATGGGCATGATTTTGCCTTGCCTAGGGTAACTTGGGGGGTAGGTTGTCAATAGTGAGTACCGGAGATTATGTAACACAGACTTAAAACATATAGGTACATACGGTGAGATGCATTATAGTCAAAGGGTTAGCTTGTAAGAGACATGAGAAGATGGTTTAGTGGAAAATTAACTGCATGGCCAGGTTTCCCCCTTTCAGGTAACGTCATCAGGCATTGGACAAAGTAAAACATGAAAATAGTCTGCATTCAGATGCATTGCAAGGCAGAAGGTTTAGATGAAAGAGTAAAGTTGGGTGGAATTTGACATAGTAGAATAAATTAATAGGGCACACTGCTATGCTTGTGTTTCTTTAAAATAATTATAAAAGAGTCTTGACATTTTTACCTAATGTTTTAAAGATAATTGATATAGGAACAATGTGGGTTATGCCTTTATTTTGTGAAAGTTGAATTTAAACTGTTCAAAGTTACTTGAAGTTGAAACAATACATTAACTATCTGTATAGTTGTTTCTTTTTACCACTATTAGTTCAGTTCTGGCTTGCAGTTTTGTCATGTTTGTATTGATTTTAACAGGGGAGACTGGCATTGGAAAGTCAACTTTGATGGATTGCCTGTTCAAAACAACTTTTGACAGTAAGTTTCATTTGTGTGACATTATTTTTGATATATTTTAATACCTGCATGTATTTTAAACCCACAGAATTTAATTGGCCCGTTAATATGATTAGCAGCAAGGTTTTCTTGCTGTTAAGCAAAGTGGGCTTACATCAGACCAAGTAGTAAGTTGGTCATGCTTGCTGTATTGGTATTCAATGGCTTAGCAGGAGAAAATGGAAAATCGACAGGAAGTCTGATTAATCTATGAAGCAGCAAGATTCTCACTCTGACAAGTTTAATAAAATGTCTTGCATCAGACACAGTTGTACAACAAATGAGAAGGGTGCATTCACTAGAAATTAACCTATTAGCTATGCGAGTGCTTTGCTCTGTATTTACAGGTGTCCCACACACACATCATTCACCTGATGTTGGAATTGAAAGTCACATGTATGGTAGGTACTGTTACAGGTATACATTTTTTTCTGATCTAGTCCAAAAGGCTGGGGCTTTAATGTAGCAATTTCTGTGAGAGCTGTCTTGGATAAGTATTTAAATCATCACATCTTCAAGTGGTGTCTAAGACACTAATAGCAATACATTGCAAAGTAACTTTGATACTGCTGCTGCACACTGCATCCTTGCAGTTTCCTGACCCTTATTTGTGTATTTTTGTCCACTACCAGACAATTTTATTATTGACTCTTGAGCACAAATCTGATCAACTAATTGTCTTATGTTTCACGCACCGTGCAAGGTTAATCTGGAAGTTTATTCAGCAACTGCAACTCTTCACCAAAGACTACTCAAACTGTCCTGCATAGTGGCTTTCGACTTCTTTTCGACACATATGCACGCTATGTGTTCCTAAAGTTAAAAAGCTAAAAAAAATTAAAAGGATTAAAGGTTGTGCATTTTTTGGTGTAGCATGAGGTTTTTACCGAGCACACAAGGATGTACTCCAGTAACATTTAATGTTCAATTTCTCGATCATTTTTTTTTGGTTTAGAAATACAAGAGAGCAATGTAAATTTGAAACTAACAATTGTTGATACTGTCAGTTATGGAGATCAAGTTGATAAAACAGACAGGTACAGTGAATTGCATGTATGAATATTTTAATTTGTATTTGCTCTTTAGACTACTTATGTTTTCTTTAATTAACCCATGAATTGGACTGAGATTTCCCCTGATAAGATATCCTTGTGTTTGACAATGTATATTGCAAGTATATAGTACATTTCCAGTCAATGGGTTGATATTCTTACCATATGTTTATTCATTTCTTTCTTCCTTGATACCATACTATTTGGCAGTAAACAGAATGCAGTCTTCTGTACTCTAATAGGAACATTACAGAGACAGGGCCAAATGTCTGTTTAACGTTGGAGGGTTTGTAATTTATTGGGATGTGTTTTACGAAAGAACTTTTTAAGTACTGGCAAATGCGTTTGCCTAGACCTAGCAGTGTGCAGATTAGAGACGTGTCTTCACTAGAATAGAGCGATACCTACATTCACATTAGAGAATTGTCAACAATAGAGAGATGCCAACATCAGAGTGGTGTCCGCATTCAAGAGGTGTCTGCATTAGAGTAGTTTTCAGCATTAGAAAGGGGTCTTATTGGAGAGAACTTCACATTTTGTTGGTGTCCCTATTACCGAAGTAGCTAGTGTACTTATGAAAGTGTACATGCATTCGTCAAAAAGGTTTAACTCTAAGTTCTTTGAACGTTTTCATGGTGATGAACTATCTAATACATAGTTTTGTGGAAACACTACAAAACTTTCGGTCCGTAAGCCCGGACCGTCATCAGCACGGATAACGACACTGTGCACGGATGACGGTCCGGGCTTACGGACCGCAAGCTCTGCATACATAAATTTACGGGATGTT
>JAODVM010202251.1:0-13610 GCA_025400095.1 Phenganax marumi
GTTGACTAAACTTTTCTGTTAAATAAGTTGGGGCTGAGCCTTTTAGACATTTAAAAGTCATTACAGCATCCTTAAGCTTCAACGTACTGTTAACTGGTAACCAGTTCAGTTCTGACAAAATGGGTGTTATATGGTCGAATTTTCTTGTATTCGTAACTAATCGTGCTGCAAAATTGACCTCGGTATACTACTCTAGCTTTCACCGCAAGAAATTCCTAATGAACTGGTATATCTAAATTTTCGCTGTACAATTTTCTTTCCTTTTTACCTGAAGCCTGGTTTCCATATGGTCATAACTGTCGCAAGGAAAGAGTGATGATGTCTGTCAACGAACAATATATTCCATCTTCTTAGCAGAAAATCTCATAGAGAGAAAAATATTTATACTAACTGTTAATAATTCTTCTGCTAGTAATTAGTTCTAAACTGTTCTATTTCGGCTGTTTAGAAAGATCGTAACTCTGTCTTTCCGACAGTTGCGACCATATGGAAAGCAAGCTTAATAAGGGAATACCTCGTACCTTCTGGAACATGCCCAAACATCACAGGAGTCCATAGTTTGCTGCATATTCAAGAGCCCGGACTCGCAGTCCAGATCTTAATACATCCTCCATCTATGTCAGATGATCTCACAATCTCAATTTCTATACTTGATTGGACTCCAATTACTTTCTTCATTAATACGCCGCTATTAAACGATGAGGTTGGATCGCCGAACATTCATGTCCTT
This sequence comes from Phenganax marumi, assembly GCA_025400095.1. NCBI lineage: Eukaryota > Metazoa > Cnidaria > Anthozoa > Malacalcyonacea > Clavulariidae > Phenganax > Phenganax marumi. Next base: position 731 of record JAODVM010202251.1, read on the forward strand.
GTCTAGTCACGAACGGCCTGAAACGGGCATAGAGCGCTCCCAAATAAACACTATGGTACAATCAGATGAACAGGAGCTCCCAAGTAAAGTAGCGAAAGTTTCACGGGAGGAATTGAGAAAATATGCGCAATGTAAACGCGTAGGGAACTACTTACTTGGGAGGACAGCTGGCGAAGGATCTTTTGCAAAGGTCAAAGAAGCAATCCACATATTAACTGGCGAGAAGGTATCTTGTAATATTGTGAAATAATACTATACACTGCCCCTTCAAGGCACGTAGTATATGGTTAATGTACACAATATCAGTCCAGTGCACTTAGAGCTGTCTTCGTACTTTGGCTCAAAATGATATGCTAGCTAATACGGTAATCTGATGTATACAATCATTGTATAAGGTCTGGAGTTTTTTACTTACTGAAAAATGTCATTTCAGTTGTCCGTTCGCATAAAATGTTTGAAATAGTGTAGGATTCCTTAGAACGTGCTTTGTCCCATAGACTTTACATGGACACAATGGGCTTGGTATGGGTTACAATAAGTTGAGTGGACAATAAAAACAAATCGTTTTTACCTCTGGTACAGGATCTGGTTTTCATTATAAAACATTATTATAAGCTTTATCATTGTTTGTTTGGGGAGTGTTCACAGATCAAATAATCTCAAATGCGAACGAGAATTCGCATCGTCAGTTTTATAGTTTGGGGTCTAATCCCGACCGACGCACTCCATCCGAAACGCGTAGCACAGGGAGAGGGCTAGCAAGCGATAATTTTGTCAAATCATGATGACTCTTTTAGTTCTGATTGTTTGCTTAAACGACCACGAGCCGCTGTCATATTTGTCGCGCATCATTTCACGGTATTTTTAATACAACGACCCTTGCGCTTTTCCTTGCGTCGACGCATAAAAACTCAGAATAATAAAAACAATATGGGACCTCTTAGACTAAATGCGCAAAGTCATAACGACAAATTCAATGAGATTATTTCTGCCATAAAGCACCGTGTCATAGAGTTTTAAAATATAACAATACGTAACAAGGTTAAAGTCACTATGAATTTGTTTAGTTGACGCACGAAGTTCAAGGATAGCATGCATAATTTGCGCGTTCTTCAACCAACCACTTCCCGGATCTAGATCGCTTCTTTAGATAGAAAGGCGCCAAGTCATAACCACACGATTGCATAGTTCACAATGATCTCTCATTCTAGACGTAAACAGCGTTTTACTAAAATTCTGTCCAGAATAAAGACAACGTTTGTGTACACGAGTCACGCAGCAAAGTATTTGGTAACCACAGCATTCCTGATGTAGTAAACATCATATCGCAGCTACATAATAAAAATTTCGTCGATATAATTTGGTCCGTATGACGGATCATAATTGAACGCGCAAAATGCAAATGCGATGTCACGCGTTTTAATGTTTTAATGAACTATGTCAATACAACCTCACGGAAGCAATACAAAAGCTAAGTAAATATGAAAAGCAATTGACGAATTCTTGCAAATAATTTTCCATCCTTGTGTCAACGGGATAATAAATTAATGGTGCTTTGGAATTTATTTCACACCTATTATTTTATGGGGGAAGTTAATTTAACAAATAAAAGACCAGATGCGCAAAGCGAATAGCACGAATTCCACAAGGCCATTGAATGTATGACGCTTGGGATTTTTCATTAGAGACGAACGTAAAATTGTGTCTTTACGTATCAGTCTCGTCGCAGCAAAACTCTTTGGACTACAGTAATCTCTAGTGGTGAGGACAATTTCTCGCAGGCTTTGATTAGTTTGCGCAAAGCAAGAACAGACATAAATTTTCTCGAATAGCCTGCAGCACATTTAGTACTAACCGGTGAATCCTTTGTCTACTGACCTCTTTAAATTCACAGGCATGCTGCTAGAGGTTGCCAAGTCACGAGAGGCTCATGATTTTGTATTAAATTGTCAATAGAAAATTTTCACACGATTCTTATGTTTTATACAGGAAAACGATTAATGGAACAAACAACAGTTTAATGATATTATTTCGCCAATGGCGATTTTACTAGTTCCTGATTATATAGATTTTAAATACAACCCGTACGAGTAATAGTAGACTTTATTTGTTAGTCGTGATTCTGACGTCAACCCATCATCACACTTTATATTTCTCCATACAACGTAAGTCAAAAAACGTACTAAAAAATAATTTAAATTCCCTATAATAACACTTTCTCTTGATCTGTCAGTCAATATATAGAAAACACATAGAACGGAATGATACGAAATACGCTGAATGGTGGACCTCTCAACTGTCAGGGAGGGGGTCGTAAACAGCTCAAGAGCAAAAACAGTGTAGGCGTGAACATAAATCTCACATAATGTCAACACCAATATTGACGAACATGTTAGCGTACAAAGTACAAGCTGAGAAAAATTTCATCGTACGACGTATGCACTTTAGAGTATATCACCTTCGATTAAAACACACCAGTAATTCACGTTCGTCACATGGAGAGTCTCATTGCGCATAATTGCTTTCGCTGCGCAATTTATGCGTAAATCTGCGGCCAATGACCGCACGCACTTTTGATTAAATTCCAATTAAACTAAATTGCGTCGGTGTCAGCTGGTACCTTATCGTGTGCGCGAGTGATATGGACCACTAGCGAAGTTCGTTATATACGCTGGGTTTTTTTTTCATATTTGTGATAGAGTACACGACCGCGTTAGAGCGGTGTTTTTTAAGGCAAATATAAGCACCTCAGAAGGCATCCGCATTCGAGAAATTGGCAGGTCCGCACCACAACGTTCAGATACAGTTGATGAAAAGAGTAGTGCATTGATTTGTCTGTTGTCGACCTGTATATCAAGACCCCAGCATGATAAAAGTTGAGTGCCTTCGCAAAATCTAGAGTCTTCTTTTCTTTACCATGGGTCGTCAAATGAGCATTACCTTGAAAACAATGAATGAGAAATTGTTTACGATGCATATTATTTTAATATCAACATTTATATAGCGCATATTACCAACAGTCTATGCGCTTAGCAATAATATTCTCTAAAGCTCACGCCGTGCACAATTTTTTCATAAACGTGAGCGAAAAGATGAAACGAAGACTTTGTTCAAGTCTCCAAACAATATCTCCGATAACTATGTCTTCATTTCACCGTGCACAAGTTTGCATAAAAATGAACAAAACTAATCTAGTTTTCACCCTTTTTTCGTGTCTAGGTTGCGATCAAAATCATTGACAAAAACCGTGCGCGAAAAGATCGTTATGTGTCCAAGAACATGCGTCGCGAGGCACGTCTTTTGCAGATGATCCGGCACCCTCATATCGTGCAACTACTGGAGATCGTAGAGACAGCGCAGTACTACTATCTCGTGTTCGAGTTTGCAGATGGCGGAGATCTTATGGAACATATTTGCAAAAGAAAGAAACTGGAGGAAGACGAAGTCAGGAAGTTTATACGACAAATTATATCAGCTGTGGAGTATCTTCATCGTCTGGGGATCATGCATAGGTAAAGGGGATTATTAGGGTTCACTCAGGAGAATTATCTGCGGGATAAGAAGGGACAACACAGGTTTCTTTGTGTCTAAGTCATTGGCTCCGACTCTGAGCTCAGAACGCAAAAAAACAGCTTTTTTCCCGTTTTTATCCAGCAAGTTATTTCCCGTAGTAGTAGTAGTAGTAGTAGTAGTAGTAGTAGTAGTAGCAAACACTTTATTTAAAATCACACGCTAGCCTCGTCAACTAACAAGCTGGTTTCCACGAGGGGCGTATGGTTAACATATTGAAACACATACAATTATGTATAGTACACACATGGTATAAGGTAACGATGTCTACGATACATTACTCAACACACAATATTATCTATACGACATGCAAAAAATTTTTTTTATAAGACGAAGTTGACTTAAGAATCGATAGTATTGTTTCTTTGAGAATCTCCTTTCGTTGTGCACTCTGACTGTATTATCATTATTCATTCTTCATAACTCTTTAGAGACTTAAAAGTGGAAAATTTGCTTCTGGACGCGAACAGAAACATTAAAATAATAGGTAAGCGTAAGGCTCCAAGTTTAAAGTAAACAACTTACAAATGTAGCGATTCGTTACAAAGAGATCGTTGGAGAAAGTGTATCGATGGTTACCAAGAAATCTTAATTCAGGATTAAATCCTAATCCAGTAATATCTTTGCTAGATTTTGGATTAAGCAACACGATCTATTCAACGGATCCGAACAATGAGAATCACTGCACAACTCAATGCGGTTCGCCCGCATACGCCGCGCCCGAACTTTTAGTTCGAAAGGACTACGGCCCGCAGATTGATGTGTGGAGCATGTAAGTGTGGAGCATTTTGCCACCGACCATTGCCAATACTTTCCCGACAATTGTTTTTAATAGTTGAAGGAAAAACGATTTCATATAGGGGATTTACTATCTGAAAATCGACTTAAACAACTTTTTAATGGTATTTTAGTGGTGTAAATTTGTACGCAATGCTGACTGGACGCCTACCTTACACAGTGGAGCCCTTCAACATCAGTACATTGTACAACAAAATGTTGAAAAGGCAAATCAATGAAATCCCTGAATACTTGTCAGAAGGTAGGACAAAATGTACACGCAAGCAAGAAACACTTCTTCGTCTTAGGCCCCGGGCAAACTAGGAAAAATTGTTGCGGAAACAACATATACTACCCGGCAAACATAATGTTTCCTATCAAATTAAGAAACACTGGATGTTTCCTAAGTGTTTGCCCATCTTGGGAAACAATGTTTCGGCAACAATTTTTCCTAGTTTGCTCAAGGCTTTCGACACGAGTAAGTGAACTTTTCAAAAACATTTGTGAAGGAAAAACAAGTGCAAACATCTATTACTGGAAATTTCAGCGTGCAAAGACATGATCCACAAACTCCTTGAGCCAAACCCCAATGAACGACTTCACATCTTGGAAGCTGTGGGACACAGATGGATTACCATGGACAATAGAGATCCTCTCGGGCTGGTGTCCAGTCCCAACTATTTGTGTGAAGAAGACTTGGATGATCGAATCTTGGATCACGTCGAGGAACAGCTCAAATTGAATAGTGATGATGTCATACGTGACGTCATTCAGAACAGGTATATAAGACTCATACCACGTCATCTTAGAATATGAACAAGAGCAGTTACGATTCATGCAACTGTCACCAAACAAAATACAATAGGTATATATATATTCACCAAATGGAATACGTTTTTCATAGGGCGACCAAGAACTCGTGTGTCTATCATTTGCTCGTTCGTCGATTGGAACGCTACGAACGAGAGCAACAGAACCATATCAGAGCACGCAGCATAGAAATAACAGAACAAAGATCAAATCAAGAATATATATCAAGCAACTATGATCAACAAACGAATGGCGCCGACAGGCCAAAATCAACCGACCATCAAACCACTGCCCAAACAAATGATAAAAGCCGATCACTATCTGCTAACCATAACTCACAGAAGAACGGTTTGGTATTAGACAAACGTTCTACAGCAAAAACACACATCATGGAGAATCCATTTAAAACTATCAAAGTTGCTTTAATCCGACAAAAGAAGGCTGTGACGAATGAAGAAAAGTCAAATCAAAGTGAAAAGGCTTCACAGGCTACAGCGCCTCAAATATCATCAAATGGTGAAGCTGTGAAGAAACCAAAGATATGTCCAGTGAAACGAGTCGCACTCGTTAAGGTCTCGCCTGCTCAGCGAAGCCTTCGTGGATTGTCGAGCGGTTCACGGAACTCTACGAATAGTCCGAGACCTGGCCGACGACGAAGCTACTTTGAGAATCTTCACCATCGTCGGAAGTCTCCGCAAGTGAAACGAAAGCCTACGGAGCGTCGCGATTCAGTGCCGAGTACCATCAGAACTTCGAGGCAAAATAGTATCATTGATGATACGGATAATGTAATGAACATAAAACTCACTGAAGACAAAACGAATAATAATGCCATTACCACGTCACCGAACTGCTCAGTTAACAATAGACTTGAGAATACGTCCTCATTAAAAGACTCATCACAAAATACGAAGGATATGAGGCCAACAAAAAACAACACAGAGTCAGAGAATAGTACGCCTTCCTCAGAAATCAAAGATGATACACAAAACAAGGTCCCTGCCTCGGAAACTGTGACTCATTTATTTACCAACAAAGGAGTTGTATTGAAGAGCAAAGAGGAGGATGTAAATAACAGAACGAATGATAAACGTGAACAACATCGCGTGTACCATAGCGAAAGTCAACAAAAATCAGTTTTAACAAGTAAAGGACCTAACAACTCGTCAAAGATTCCTGTTTTGGCAGCGGGAAAAAACTCTCACCAGACTCCCATTTCACATCCTCGGCTAGCATCTAGGACTCCTTTAACTACCACGGCGAATTCGAGACTACCAGGCACGTCTGTAAGACGGAATGATGTTGCAAAGCTGGCTGACAAGTACGATAAGTGCGTATCAGTAGTTGTTGTCGACCGTTCGCCGGCTAACGAAACTACGAAACCTATCGGAAAAGGTACAGCTGCTGCCGTAAAAGGTTCGGAAACAACCGTCAAAAGCTCGGGCCCCAAAGGTTCGGTCATCAGCGTAAAAGGTGCATCTCATGACGTGGGCAAAACGAAGAAGACATTGACGAATGTCAGAGGAGTGCATGGGGTGAATAATATGAACAATAGTAGCGGCCCAAATGAGAAGATTGCTACAACTGACGCTCTTTTAAAGCGCCCAAGAGTTTTAACATCTGAGGAAGGAAGTGTGAACGCTAACCCAAAATTAGGTGGCAAAGACAGCAAAGAACAAAGAGTAGAAAGAAAAGGAGTTGAAGGTAGAAAAACTGGTTTAAATATTGAAAAAACACGATGCAGTATACAACGAACGAAAATTCAAGGTAATTTTTCACGATAAATTTTGTGTTAACTAAAGAACATACAGACCGCCGCTCGTAGAGACTTTGGCCGGTTTCCACTATAGGCGAAATTTTCCGTGCGGAAAATAAATCTACCAAACTGATTGGCTAGGAATATATTTGGAACCAATCACGTTGCCAGATTTGTTTTCCGCACGGAAAATTCTGCCTAGTGGAAAACAGGCTTAAGGCCCAAGTCAGACGTCGCTCTTTTCATGGGCCGAACATAATGCAAATGAGCTCGGACAAAGACTTCAGGTCATTGCCATTAGGTTCAGCGCATGAGAAGAGAGCGACGTTTGACTTAAAGCCCTACAAATCATTCATTCACCCCAGTACACTCCAAAACATTACGCTAGAACTTATCATTTTTTTTTGTCACGAAAGACTTCAAATTAATCTCGCTCGCATCTCCTTCACTTCACTAGATCAATCTAGCCCAACAAGACCATCGCTTGTGAAATCAGCGAAAGAAAGTCTTATGAACAACGCCTCGAGCAAACCTATAACCAAGCAAACTGTTGAAAAAGCAAGAGAGCTCCCGACAAGCAAGCAAAGCGGCAAACTTTCCACGCAGGGGAACACCAGACGATCATCGGTGAAGTCACAAGAAAGCAAAGATGCAATACCATGGACAGGCGACGAAAGACGTAAAATCTCGAGTTATAAAAAGACTGAGGAAACAACACAGCAAATAAAACCAGGATCAGTAAAACGAGAGAATAAATCAAATGCTACAAGTTCTCCGAATAGAACAAAGTCGTAATGAATATACATAGACATGATGTAATCTTGGTTGATGGTGCCAACAGCGCAACTACACAGACGTACGAAACAGTACTGCATGCAGGCTACACAGGAGTAGAAAGTTGTGCGAGACCTGTGTATGCGGTTACGAATAATTGTCTACCAAATATTATAGCGATTTTGAGCTGAAAACAAGATTGTCGAAGTTGTAGGAGGTTTATAATGTGTATGAATTTGGTTGCATTTATGGAAAAATTAATAACACGTTGTAAAGACTAATACTTGGGGTGAAAATCTATGGATATCATTTAGACTCCTTGTCAGTTGGAGCAATGATGAGTGAATGATTCCATCCACACAACTACTAACTACTATGTACAGTATTGCCAGTACCTTAGACTAACACTGAGTGCTGTTAACTGCAGTCATCTTTTAGGCCAAGTTTTTGAAGGGTTTCAATAGTTTTCAACAGAGCACTACAAAAGAATCAAGTTTCAAACTTTGTGAGTTTTAATCGAAAACAAAATGTAGTAAGTAGACCATTCTGCATTCAAATCACAGACCTTCCATCTCGTATTATCTTGTATGTTCTTGGAGTGGCCAAATTTACCACAGTTGATCCCTGGCGACATTCCTCAGTATCCCCCAATGTACCTCCATCAAACACGATTGCAAGATGTTCCCATAAATCTTGAAATTCCTAGATATTTTTAACAGCATTGATAACTAAACAGCACTTGATGAATACATACCTCTGCCAACATGTTTTAGTAGATGGCCAATTATTTTCCATACTGTTTGCAGTACATTAAACATAAATGCATTTTCCACAGTATACCTTAATGTCTAAACTACTTTTGGTAGCACTTTTGTTGGCACTAGTCAGGGCCAAAGGAGCATCACAAGCAATTGCTAACTGCCTGATAAATTCATAATCTGGTATTCTGATGCCAACTAGTGATGTATAAGGATTGAGTTCTATGTTTAGTCGGGGTGTTCTTTCAAATACTAAAGTCACAGCACCAGGAAGAAGGCTTGACAATGCATCTTCATCCAAAGTAGTTTTACCCCATCTATATATAAAATGAACAAGTCATTAGAACTCTTTGAATCTATGGAAACTGTTACTCAAAGACTCCATTGTTGCCTAGCATAAGACAATTATGCTTTTCAAATTGAAATACTTGCTTACTAAATGAATTCACATATTACTATTGCATAATTATATAAAAGGACTTGCTTTTGAACATCTTGGACATTTCCGACAGAAATTGCAATTGGTTTCTCAAAATGTCTGCCCTTGATTTCGTAGAGCTTCTGTACAGCATCAGTCGACTGAGCCAATGCAGCGATACCATACACTGTGTCTGTTGGCAGGGCAATAACTTTGCCTTCTGTTAATGCAGCTGCAGCCATCTTGACACATTCTTGCAGCTCAGGACTGTCACCTATACAATACGTGCAAGCTTAAAAGCTTCGCACTCTCATAAAAATGAAATTGTTTCGTCCAGATTTTTAAAATACTTTGTAATAATGAATGGTATTTGATGTTTGATGTATTGACAACAAATATGAAAAATGTAGCATTTGTATAATCAGAAACTTCATAAAAATTGAGAAAAACAATACAAAAACTATAAAAATTGCAATTTACCATTCAATTGCTTCGGTAAAGTAACAATTCTAGCCATATTGTAAACTTTTTTTACAAATATATACAATTCAAATTTCTTTAAAACTTTCTCCCGCTTCTTTTCGTCTCATATTCCATCGTTTTCAAAGCTACCGAACAATCCCGACCGTCTCACGATTGCTCGCCATTGATCTCTAAATAAACTGGCTGACACCAACTGGACACAAACGAATCTTTCAGCATTTTTGAAATTTAGTATAATTTACGCAGATAAGATGACGTTTTCTGATAAATTATTACAAATTCTTTCTCTCTACCAACAAGCAGAATAGAGAAACTGAAACTTGTCAAGGACAATGTTACAAGGTCTTTCGAAATCGAGTTTATTAATGAGAATGTAAAGTTTCAAGTTTGTTTGCTTAAGTAACGTAAAAATGTAAATGTGTTTCCTGTTGGTGATTTACATCTTTTAATTATTAAAGAATATTATGTTAGTTCATTTATTAGCATTTTCACTGTTCATTTTAGTAAACAAGTGAGAATAAGTTTTGTTTTCTTGTTCTTAGGAGTGTATAAAATGCTGACGTTACTGAAAATCACCTACTCATCAAGAAAGAACCTTTATTTCCACCAAGGGAGGGGCTATAGAAATGAACTTCCTTGTCACTGCCACTCACTTCAAGCTACCGTAACGGCAGTACACTAAAAGGCTAGCCAAGGGGTTGCCAAGCATTTGAAATTATCACTTTCCATACGGCGTCCACCTTAATAATAGATGTTGGAAAATCTTGTAATCACCCGGAATAAGCTACATGCACGAAACAGGACGTTGTGATAAGCTATACTGAAGACTCACGGTCAAAATTGAACAGAAGATCTTGAATAAATACACTCAAAATTGGATAAATTTATTCTTACATGAACATGCTGGGGAAGGACACGAAGAAGTTTCTATTTGGGCGGAGAGTAACTATTGTACTTCGAAGGAACTTAATACTTGCACTGGTTCTTTTGAATGTTCCTGTTGTATGTTTCGTGTACTATAGACTGAATCTGCTCAACTACGCGTGGTATAACAGACCATATAGATCCGTACTACATTGTCGTACTAAACCTGAAGATATGGCTGCCCTAATAGATTTGACAAAGAATCTTCATGATGTGTTAAATGGTTTGAATGTGACTCATTGGTTAGCGTACGGAAGGTAAGCTAATTGGCTAAACTCTAACTAACATTTAGATATTTAGTGCCTACATTGTATCAAGACGAAGCGCTGTCTTGGAAAGTTAAAATGCAAGCAAAACAAACGACAGGTGCAAATGATTTGCCCTCGAAACCTGTTGCTCAGTTACTGCGGTGCTCAGTAAAAGCTTTTATATACTTACAGCTACCCAGCAAGATTCGCATGAGCTTTTCGCCAACTGTCAAGGCACGGTTAATTCATGAAAAGAATGGAGAGAAAAGACAGTAAGGCAAAGATAATTAGTTGTGCTAGCACAGGATGTTAACATAAAACTGTTTGACATAATATGGAAAATCCAAAAAGAAGAGAGGCGAACAAAGTCTGCCAAGAAAAACAGCTCTGCCGTTTGCCGTAGCTTTTGAACGCGAAGCTTAAACTCCCTATTATCAAATGTCACTGTCAACATATTCCAAAGCGAAAACTGTCTTGTTTAACAAACTAAAAGGATCACAGAGACTCGCTTTGTTTGATAAAAACGTCGAAATGGAATTTCACGCGTTCAATCTAATTAGACACAGTGATCAGACAAACAGAACGTCCTTTTTTTGTTTGGAAGTTTAAAACGCCTTATTGACGCAACCTTACATTTGGACAACCAAGACACAACCTATACATTTGGACATAATGTTAAAGCTGTTTTGGATTTTAGGACTATGCAAATATATATCGCAATAACCCGTGTTAGAAATACGAAATTGATGGGAAAAACACGGTGTGGTAAAAGAGAAAAGGGCTAAATCGGTTACTAACGCGATTGAATCGAGTCTTCACAAAGTCTTGTGAGGAAGAAAGGACTTCGTTCGCTTAACGAGCCTTTTTCTATCCACTGCTTAGCTAAAGAACCAGAAAGACCGTCAATTAAGACGATAATGAATGGCAAACCTAGCTCGTTAACTTCAAAAACCAATGACTTATTACTTAAAATCATTTAACAAATGTACAAAAGATGACATGAGTAGGTAAACAGTTTCCACTTATCCGTTTCAACGTGTTCGTACACGGAAACTAGCGAATTTCTAAGCAGTTTTAAAAGGAGAAGTACGATGGAATATGCCGATATTTAATGCTTGAATAGCCTTCTAAATGTGCATATCATTACGATTATATCAACAGAATGATTGCCATTTTGATTGTCACAGAAATATGGTTTGAAGAATTGTCCAAAGTGTTTCTTCCACCTTCGCTTTATGTTTCTGTAAACTGTTTTCACGCGGCCAAAACATGAACTGTGCGGGCAGATGTGGTTTAGAGAATTGTCCAAATTCTGAATACATGCATGGGGTTTCACATTGATACAGACAAGCTTGCATAAACATGAACAAAAAGACCGATCGAAAACTTTGCTCAAATCTTCGAACCATATTTTCAATGATTATACATTTAAAACTAATACGTCATCCCACCTCATTTTTCAGCCTGTGGGGTGCGTTACGGTACAAAGCTCCACTTCCTTGGGACACGGATCTTGACCTAGGTGTACTGCGCAAGGATTTACAGAATTTACCTGAGAATAAACTTGAACATATCTTAGCTGAACAGGGAATGAAGATGACCTATTCGTCATATGGTGGTTTCTATCGTATAACATCAGGAGGCGCCCGGGCCGATCTTATGATCTTCGATACATTTACTAATAATGGCTACATGGAGCGAGTCGGGATAGAATCGTATCTCTTTTTTATCAACTATAAGAAAATGCATGCGTTTCCTACCGAATTGATTCAGAAACCTCTACCGACAAAATCGTTTGCAGGGGTGAATATGCCTGTGCCACGGGGCGGTTTCAAAATTCAGAAATATCACTATCCATACGATTGGTGGACGGAGAGCAAGCCTATAGGCTGTTGATGCAACACTTTTAGGACTGTCATTCTGAGTGAAAGATAGCTATTGATCGATATGAACAAAGCCGATGGAGATATATTTCGGAACTCTGGCAAGTTTAAAACTATAAATGATGAGCTCTAAATTTTTACCATGGCCTCCGACTACCATTAAGATGAGACTTCATGATTTATAACAAGTTTGCTTAAACATGAACAAAATGATACAATAAAGACTTTGGTCATGTCTGTTAAAATGCAGTTTAGTGGACACCAGGGCTAGGGTGGGGTTACGGGCTCAGCGTTCATAACGTAATTTATTATATAAACATGAGTGTTATATAGAGTTTTTCGCCACTAAGAAAAATCGTATTTGAACACACGTAAAAATACGATATTTTTACGTGTAAAAATATTTTCGCAAGCCAATCAGAAGCCGCGTAGGAAATATGTTTGGCCAATCAGTGATGTTGTAACGTGCTTGAATTGCA
>JAODVM010202362.1:0-13608 GCA_025400095.1 Phenganax marumi
CTGGGGCCGGTTGTTCAAAGGTGGGTTAGCAGTTAACCTAGGGTTAAATTTAACCTACTATTTTATATCCCGGTCTTGAAGCACTATTTGTTTTTTGAAACTCTGAGAGATAAAACAATCCATTAAGGGAAACATTTTGAGCAAAAAACTTTTCACAGCTTTTCTTGAACGAGCTTCAAATTGTGGTTAAAGTATTACACTAACCGGGGTTAAGCTAACCCAGCTTTGAACAACCGGCCCCTGATGGTTGGACTCTAACTGAATAGCTTGAAAAGTTGAAAGAAAAACTTTACTTCTTCAGATATTCCTGATCAGCACGTGAAAATTGTGTGTTATTGTACAATTGGGTATCGTTCTTCACGTATGGCACAAAAACTTTACCCTGAATTTAAGTCAATGAAAGAAAATAATGTCATTGACGTGGAATCGGAAATATGCAACCTTGAAGGATCAATGGTTAAATGGGCCAATGAGAGAAGAGAACTCGTTGATGTCAACGACAAACCGACTCAATATTGTCATCCATACAACAGCATGTGGGCCAAACTGCTTGATGCAACACTTAGAAGGAACGAGCCAGTTGAGGCTGCATCAACAAATTCAAAATATTAGGTACGTATAGTTTGCCTAAAAATAAATGCTGTTCGTGGTCTATTCTGATTGACACAAAGCCATTAGCCTTGTCATTATAAATAATTGCACAAACATAAACACTAATTGGACTTGAATATTTCTTTAAATATTGTGCAAAAAACTACAATTATTTTACACCCATTTTAGATATCACATTTGAACTGAGATATTTCTGTAAATAGTAATATTATTTCACACTATTTCTTGCCTTTCTCTCCATAATCATACTCAAGAAGTAAGCATGCCATCTAATATCCTCAGTCAACTCCGGGTGAAACGCCAAAGCAATACAGTTCTTATCTTGCACGCCAACAATCACCTCCTGTCCTTCGTATTCTATTGTTGCAAGTGTTTTCACTGTCGGGCTGTTTATGGAGACTATTGCTGGTGCTCGTATAAACACACTATTGCATACATCCCTCGTCCCATCGGTGGTGTACTTTGAAACGGCTTTCTCCTTGATATGCACTGGCCCCTCGAAGCTATTAATTTGTCGGCCGAAGTAATTTCGACTTGTGGTGATATCAAGCTTTGCTAACTATAAGGAAATAGAAACTTGTGTAAATAATAAAATGAATTATAATGACCCTGAATGGTTAGTTAAGTTCTAAATTGTTCTTTCTGGAATGGTCCAATGAGAGCCATAGCCTATACTATACAGAAAGCCTATACTAATTTGTTTTGGGAATGGCATTGGCAGGCAGTCGGCAACCTATTCACCAACACATGCCTCTGCCCTACTTGCAACCCTGTTACCTTTTCAAGGCGACGAACTTGGCCGATCATTGAATTCTGAATATCTTTCGACAGCACGATCAGCCCAGCGCAGGTCCCAAAGATTACGTGGTGATCATTGCTTGCCCAAGCGCTCAACTTATCCATGATATCATCATCTAATATCTGAGATTGCACAGAACTCTCTCCCCCAGGAATTATTAGCCCATCCAGACCAATGACATCACTCGCCTGAGTCACTCTGCAAACTTGAACATTCAAAGCTTCAAAAACACCACCATTCTTTTTTAGACATTTCAACACAGCGCATTCATGTTCTAAAAAAGCTCCCTGTACTGCTAGTACTCCAACACGAATCTCCATTCCTTATAAAATTGCTGGGTTACATAATTTGTGCTCTAAGAGTAAAGGGTACTTTTATACTAATATGTTTCCACTTCATCCGAAAAATGTTCCAATGGACAAGCTAAAATATCCTCAGTTGGTGCATGCTACAAAAAGATAAAATTTCGCAAAAGCGAGACCCTTATCTGCCTAAATGCTATAAAACTGTCAAAAATACTCTTAACGTTATAATAGCATTGCTGTTTATTTATTTTTAAGGGACTTTTGAATATAAAATTCGGTTGGTAATCGTCAAAATTTTCCACCATGTTGTGTGTATCCTTGCGGAAAGATCTCTAAAAATAATCCTGAAAGACTTTCACATTATGACTATTTTGTGGTGACGCATATTCTGTAGACAAACCACAGTGACTTCAATTCATTCATGCGGGGTGTAAGCTTTTTCCTGCAACGAGTTTGCACGCAATTTTCCACCATTTCTGACGAAATTTACTTGTAAAACACGCAGAGGAAAGCCCCGCGGCATTGACGCAAAGCGTAAACAAATAAAGAACAGAATTGTAATAAAGAGTAAAGACCTTGACTAAGGAGGGAATCGAATGTCTTGAATTGCATGAAATCTACAAATTGAGGTACCGAACCAAACTAATTCGTCTTCATTTATAAAGTCCCAAAAAGACACTAATTCTAAGATAACTTTGCTTTATGTTTTTCTGCATATTTACTGGTAAAAAGAGGCATTCAGTTTGATAAATAAATCCCCCATGTTACCCCTCCCTCGTGTTTTCTCCGACGTTACGTGACGTAATGGCTTGGTATTTAAATATTTTTTCCAAACAAGAAGCTCTAATTATTTTCGTCCTTCAAGCATTAAGCTGGCCTGAGCACAAGCAGTTAAAAAGATCTGCAATAATCATGCAAAATCGTAAGTATGCTCGTCAAGTTAATTTATCTTCGATCGTTTTGTTTAGCTCCTAGTTGCATTGTGCAATCACAGCACATACACGTGGTTGTATAGTTTACAATTTGAGGTTAATTGCAAGCTTAAACTGTGCTAGATCTAGTTCTACTGCATACCTAGATCGTAGAATGCTGAAAAGATGACCTGCAATTCTTTTTACGAACAACCAAAAAGATTTAGATTTTGTATCAATGACATTCTCCTGCCTGTCTGCATTATTATCCGTCAGAAAATCTGTAAACGTTGTTAATGTCTTGTTTACTACTTTAATTCTTTTAAGATAATGGTTTGGATGTTGACAGTGTTGTGAATCTTTCAAAAATGATTATTAACAAGAATGTCAAAACTGATGTGCTGCACCACACAGGTAATGTGCTGGGATTCAGATTAGGATTAATGAGGATTAGGATTATGGAGGGGGTCAGAGATAGATTTGATGTTGAATTCCAAGTGTATTTACGTTGATAGTTCATGAACCAATGCTTGATTTTTGCAATATGAAGTTGGCTTAGCACTCAAGGCTAATTTTGACTGGGAAAAATTAGATCATCTGGATAGGAGCAACAGAGAATGTTATCTTTGTATTAAATATGGTGTGATGCTTTTTAGGTACATTCAAGGTGAAATCGGGTATGGCACAGATGGCCAAAGGGGGTATAGTCATGGATGTTGTTAATGTAGAACAAGCCAAGATTGCTGAAGCTGCTGGGGTAAGTAGCTTCTTTTACCTAGCTTTAAAATTACTTTTCAATATAGAAAGTCCCTTTAGGCATCATTGTAAACATCTCAATACCTTTGCTGGAACCTTGTGCGATTAGATTTTGCATATCTTGTAGGCATGTGCTGTAATGGCTCTGGAAAGAGTTCCTGCGGATATTAGGAAGCAAGGTGGTGTGGCAAGAATGTCAGATCCCAAGGTAAAATATTTTTCATTAAAACTCTGAAGAACACCATGCATGTGGAAACTAAACAAATTACAAACAAACCTTTTACTTGCGCAGATGGTGAAGGAAATTATGAATGCTGTGACTATTCCTGTGATGGCAAAAGCTCGTATTGGGCATTTTGCCGAGGCTCAAATTTTACAGGAAATTGGCGTGGATATGATTGATGAGTCTGAAGGTAAAAAGAGAAGACAGTAGTTTGTATGTTTGTTAAAAAAGGGAATCGTGCTGATCGGCTGTATTCATCATTGAATAGTTTCTGATTTTAAAGATTCTTCTGGTTGAAATGACTTGTTTTTTTATTCTCTTATTCTCTAGTATTGACTCCAGCAGATTATACTCACCACATCAATAAACACCAATTTAAAATTCCTTTCGTATGTGGAGCTCGTAATTTGGGCGAAGCCTTGAGGAGGATTGATGAAGGAGCTGCTATGATTCGAACAAAGGGAGAAGCTGGCACAGGTACACTGACCACCAAACTTTCAAACTAACAGTACTGATAAGGTAGAAAGCTACCACCGCCCACGCAAGCAGACTCGCGCGCATCCCGCACGATACCCACATTTGGTGAAGTTGCATCAGACTAGTTCCTAGTCCTCTTTCACTCGCATTATTTGTAGCGTAGCAGGATCTTGTAAAGACGTCATAGCGTGCGTAAGAGGCCTAGGACGTAGCCTGGGTACAAGAATAATTTCTTAGCATATCTGTGTTTCCTCTCAGGTGACGTGGCGGAAGCTGTACGACACGCGCGACAAATAAACAGTGAGATAAAACGGGCTCAGTCAATGGACACTTCGGAACTGTACGCTTATGCGAAGGAACTTCAAGTATCACACCAACTTCTCAAGAAGACCGCTGAACTAGGAAGATTGCCCGTCGTCAACTTCGCTGCTGGGGGCCTAGGTAAGTGGACGTTATGCAATCTCTTGCATTCTCGTAATGTTTGATTGAGTGCAACTGGCTGTGACCAGTTGTAGAGCTTTTGACCGACATAAGTTTTTGAGGCATTTGACGGCGAATTATCCTACAAAGTGCTTGGGCCACTAATGGGTCACATGACCTGGAGTTGCAGGCACGCTAGTCCTCAATCCTCCCATTCAAGTCTTATTGCTCCGAAACTCCGGCATTTAACCAGAATCCAGGCATTGATATGGGACTGTGGGTTAGCAAATTTAAAGCGTTCATTTCGTAATCAAATGCTTAGTCGAATTACGCGAGCCGTTCCGAAAGGTCAAAACACAGTAAAGAAACAAAGCAAAAATTCACTTTGAAACTGAAATTGAAATAAAATAGCGACATTTCGAGCCAAAAAAATTCATCGGGAAAACA
The DNA here is from genome assembly GCA_025400095.1 of Phenganax marumi. NCBI lineage: Eukaryota > Metazoa > Cnidaria > Anthozoa > Malacalcyonacea > Clavulariidae > Phenganax > Phenganax marumi. The sequence continues at coordinate 4,951 of JAODVM010202362.1, forward strand.
TTTGAGGGGTTTTTTGAGCATGCGCGGAATGAACGTGAATAATGTAAATAAGATAAACCAACAACATTCTTTCAAGTACTAGGAATAATCTGATTTCATTCAAGTCTTATTCATGACTTGTCTTCCCTAGCCACTCCGGCTGATGTCTCACTACTTATGCAGTTGGGCGTGGACGGTGTGTTCGTGGGCTCGGGTATTTTCAAAAGCGGTAATCCTACAAAACGAGCCCACGCTATGGCGCAAGCGGTTACACACTATGATAAACCTGCGAAGATAGCAGAATTAAGTGAAGATCTTGGGGAAGCTATGTCGGGCCAGCCTGTCACAGACGAGACGAGAATATTTTGTCATAAGTAATTTTCATCGTGTGAAATACACATTTTAGCGTGAACTTTCAGGACGATTTCATTGCATTTCTTGTTGTCGCTTTTCTCAAAAACTACTTGAACTAAATGTTGTAAATTTCCCTAGCACAATAAAACATTTAGCGTGACATTTTTATGACCATAAAAAACACAGTTTTGGTGGTCAGTTTCATGATATAATCGCATTGCAGTTCAATTCGTAGCAATAGTTTGAGATAAACTTCAGTCATGCGCCTGCGAGATGTTAGGTCATTATGTAAGGGAAGACGTGACTGATTTTCTTCCCAGAAACACTCGGTGTCTCAACATGTGCATTTGAACAGGCATCTGCTTCATGCCATCCACGTGATCACCTCCAGAGGACATGCTCGCAACACATCCATTGACACGTGCTAACATCTGCATTACATCTTCATTCTGCAAGCTCTGCTTAAACACTTCAGTAAGCTGACAAATGAACCACGTTCCCATACCCTCGAAACTTCGTATCCCTAGCCCGTATCTCCGGTGGGAAATGTAACCCTCGGTGGTCGAGTAGCAGATTAAGAAATCCGCGTCCGTTGGTAGCTTAGGTACGACTTTCTCATCTAAGGGTGAATCGGCCACTACGGGTCCCCGAACTCCAGGGTCGCTCTTCCGTCCCCGGCAGGCGGAAATGAAGAACAACTTTGGTTTTCCCCTTAGCCTCTCGCACTGTTTTCCATTCACTCTGGACGTCATCTCTTGAATTTCTACGATCTTTTTATCCACTGTTAAAATTCCTTTTTGCTTGCCATGAGTAGAAATGAACACCATTAAACCGTCATGGTTGCCTGTTTAGGAAATCAAAAAACATTTCTTGGTGTATTGGGCAGCCACTCTCTCCTCCGCAGAGGCTCTCGTTATAAATAATCTCCGCCAAAAATGGAAGGAAAGCTTTCCATCCAGTCTCTCTTTCGGCTTTTCCTCTCCCCCCGTCTTATTCGCCGCCCGCACTCCGAATTTTAGCGGTTTCATGATTATAATATTGCATGTATATAATATTGCCATATCGTTTAGCGCCATTTTACTAACGAAAGCCTCTGCGGAGGAGAGAGGGGCAGCCATGTGCCTCTCTTGCGACAACAGATCTATAATCAGTTTCAAAATCCACATACCCACTTCGGCAGAGTTTGATATCTCATCCATAATCTCTAAGGTCTTCTTACGCGTGACGTCATCATACATCTTGATGGTCTTAAAGCCAGCGGTCTGCTCAAGAAAATTTCGGATATTCTCCCTGTCAGCGGTCGCACCATTGCGTGCTTCCACTAGGTGCTGGAAATTCACGTTCACTATCACCACACAGTATGGGTTCTTGGTTGAAAAATATTGCAACACAAGGTGAGCTTTGGTTAACGCACTGAGTTGGAAACACTGCTTGTTCTTACCTTTATTCTAACTATTTCCGATTTGGGCGAGGATTTCGGATTAGATTTCTGCTCTAAAAGAAGGAAAAGCTTGGAAATGACTTAATCTATTGCTCTGAGAAAATTACACAAGGAAACTCTGATTACTAAATAATCATACAAACTGATGTTGTCTAATTGAAATTGATAATCTCCGAATTATCAGAATAATATCGAGTTACTGCGAACTTAACAAATTCTGATTCGTTGGTAATTGTAGCAATGAAAGTGACATTATGGAACATGCTCCTTGTTAGGTCTCGCAGTTAATGTCAATGAATTTTACTCAATACTGACCGTGGCTGCTAACAACTTCTTGACGCATTCTTGTGTCATTGGCGACTATATCTGTCTCGTCATAAACTCCAGGTTCTGATTGTTGAGGACTCCTCGGCTCGTCTTCCTCATCGTCAGTGCCATCGCTGTCATGATCTCGTTTGGAACTCTGATCCAAGTGAGGGAACACGAATAAATATCCGAGCCAAATCCACACGCTTTTCAACCACTTAAATATAGACAGCATTTTATATTTCCTTTTTGTTTTGAAAAGTGGTTAGTTATAGTGGTTAGTCGAACAATCGACAAGTAAAATTGAATAGCTCTTAAAAGCGTAGCTCTATATTTCAGCTTTTTACAAAGCAGATCTTTCTCAAACAGTGAAAAGAACAACTGAAACAGATATTTCCTTGTGAAGAACTGAAAATGATTTTCAAAGAATTGAAAATAAAAACAGGAAGTGAAATGCATTTGATTTGATCCTATGAAAAATGAAAACAATTTTATAAAGTCGATCTTTATTGTGGAGAATCGTAGAGTACAGCATTTTGAAGGGGGAAGAAAATGATGAAATTTTGATTGACTCAATCTTTCTTAAATCGATTTTTTTTTGAGCTGTGATTTTAATAATTCGAGTGAAGATTTGCGTCTCCTATTGTCTGATTTGATTCCACAGGTCATGGTGGGTCAATGTTTCATTTCCTCGTGCAAATCACAACGATCACTGATCCCAATGGAATCACCACGTGAACTAAAATTGATGAAGAAATTTACCAAAGTTCAAGATTTATAATTATATTTCTTTGTCCTTTCATAAGAATTCAAATGAGAACCGTGCGTCAATTGAATTTACGTAGGAGGTTTAAAATAGACTGAAACCTTAGTTTGAAAATTAGCATACAATTCTTTGGGAAGTATCTTTTTCACTTTGCAAGCCATGATGCATGCTATGAAAGATTATTTTAGTGTTTGCAAAATCAAGATTTATTTTTCAGATATTTGTAACCTAAACTTCCAGCCAGTAGTAAAATCGCCGGCCTTAGCCGGAGTAAAGCAGTAGCATGAACGTTAACTCAACCAAGCTCATTTTTTTCAACTGAAGCGCTGAAAAAATAGTTGAGATGGTTTGCTTGACATGAAACATGTTATGTAAACTACATTATCATAGTCAAACACAATAACAGTTTACTTAAGAAAAGCGTAACTAACACTACACGCTTGAATACATAATTATCCTTCACGTTTTGTACAACGAGGGAACAAAGAACTGATCATCTTGTTAATATATTTATATATTTACATAGTTTTAACACGAAACGTGCTTTGGAAAACATTTATTAATAATAATTTCCAAACATTTAACATCATTCATCAATTAGAACAGGACTATGTTTGAGTAACGAACGCATGCAATAACGAACGTAGTAACGAACGCAATATTTCACAGCGACGATACTTTTGAATATTGATTGAATGAGTTGGCAAACTATATCCCTCAGCATTGTTTCTCGTTTGTGAAAGCGTGTATCCAGCGGAAGTTTTTGCCAAACTTGGACAAAGGCATTTTAAGTTGCTCTGTGGTGTCGTCACGACATTGCTGTATTATTAATCAAAATTTTTAGTCATTTGACATACTCATGTGCAGTAAGTGTCATATTGCTTTGTCCGCTGAGTGCCATAATATGATATCCGACACTAGACGCCTATCCTAAACTTGGTCAAAGTCGAAGTCTTGTCAGCACAACATGAAAACATCTTGGATGATTCGAGGTGACTTATGGATAAAAATGACCAGCCAATGATATAGACACATGAATAATTCTTTGATTTGGAGTTAGACAAGCTCTTGGGATATAAATACAGCTTAATACAGGTGTCGAGAAAGAAAAATGAGCGAATACTGGCGGGATGAAATCCATGAGCGAAATAGGAAAGAAAAACTTGCCACATATCTTTTTGCTATGAAGGAAGATTTATCAGAGTGGATTCAAGGTCTTATGAACATTGAAGTGAACGCCGATTCATTCATGAATGTACTTGATAACGGAATTCATTTGTGTCGTCTTGCAAATATGATTCAAAAAGCAGCCCAGAAATATCTGAATGAAAACCCAGACTCGACTTTAAAGTTACCAGAATTCGTGCCAACATTTAAAGAACGCGGGGCAAGTTATGGATCGTTTGTAAGTCGAGATAATGTCGCGAATTTCATCCGCTGGTGTCGTGAATTGGGCATTGCTGATGTTATAATGTTTGAATCTGAAGATCTCGTTTTGCATAAATTTCAAAAACCTGTCATTCTGACTTTACTAGACGTCGCTAGGCGAGCTTCAAAGTTTGATATAGAGCCACCAGATTTGGTCATCATGGAGGAACAGATCGATGAAGAAATAGCTTTAGAGCAAGAGGCAATAGCTTTGGAACAAGCTGCTGTGACACAATGCGAGTCGGTTCATGAAGATGTCAAGACTGTTGTTGTGAAACCTAAGACGCAACCAAAAAAAGAATCAAGAAAGAAAATTAAGAATTTTATTCCCAAAAATTTGGACACCTTGGTAAGTGTTTACACTTTTCAAATGTTATGAATTTAGCTCTTAAAGTTATGTACCGGTATACATCGTTCTAAGGTCGTTTTAAATGTAATGTTTATAGTGTCATTATGATTAGTTTTTAAAATATTGGCTTTTACAAGTGGGACATAATAAATTTCCTTGTAGTTTGTCTCTTAAAACATAGATCAGGTGAAATTAGAAGAAAATGTGACAAATTATTGTCAAAACAAAAATTCTGCAATACACGGGCACGAGTTTGAATTTCTGACCGGAACAACTGGAATATCAGCCTCATTGTCATTATACTCTTCCTTCCTAAATGTTAAATATAAAATATAAGTCAGCAAATATCACTATACCCACTTAAAATAAGAAGTACACGTATTTGCATTGTTTTCATTGAGTTGAGCGTTTTATACAGTGTACGCATCTAAGTCTTAAATTTTTGACAATTTGAAGCGGAGATAATCTAGAACTTAATGACTTCTCACTATTGAAAAAATTTACGAATCAGTTTGGCTCTGATCAAATTTAAAGAGTTGAAATTTTTTCCATGCGCAGAAATGCTGAAAATTTTGGTATCTCCATCAATTTCAATTCTAACAAATGCTTTCGTATTATATTGCGTGATGTCTTGTTGCTTTTGATATTGAAATCATCACTTTGCTCTCAATTTTGGCGTCTAAACCCTGCCTTCGAGACAAGTGTGTTCAATCATACTTAAAACTTGCATCTCGCTGTGCGCTCTGTAATTTTTTTCAACTAATTGTGTGTCCAACAAGAGCATTGCTGGCTATCACTCGTTGCGTGTACATTTGCTTTATCACTTTGTAGTTCTCCAACAGCGAGATCACAAGCATGAATGAAGTTCTGATTAGTTTGCATGAAGTATATGATAATATCTCTTCGCAGGTGGCATAACTCATTATCATGTCTGCGTGACACTTGCATGACAACGTGTCATTTCAATCGAATTCACTTCACTGCAACATTAAGCTGATAAAACATACACACGCAAGCTTTGAAAATATCTTCAGTTAAACTGTGGCCAGGGAGATGCACCTGCTCTTGGATTTGTGTTAATCGGATGAGATTTAAAGTCTCCCAGCACGTGAATAATCCTTTGTAAGTTTTCCTGAGGAAAAATCTTCATTTCCTGGCTTAATGATTTTCATAATTCACGGGTTTTGTTTTCGTAGTCGATAAAGAGACATAATCTGGAAATTTGGCAAAATGAAATGCTCCTAAATGATGAGCTGGAATTTTGGGCCGAAAACGTCTTTTCCATGCATATGATCAATCGATACGTGATTTTTACCAAAGAGCGACTCTACTACATAAATAATTTTCATTGATCGTACTATTTCTACTCTTATTATCAGGTGAAAGAAGTGGTCCAGCAATGTACTTGTGAAGATTCTTTTCCTGTGGAAAAAATTGCGGATGGAAAGTACAAGATCGGAGAAAACAGAGTGCTCATTTTTGTTCGAGTAAGAACATCATTGAGCGATAGTTAAAGTGAATGTTCTGTCTGTCTTGCAATGTTTATTTGCAAAATTTCCCAGTGGAAATCGAGCCGTTTAACGCTTCCTCTGTTCTAGGTGATGAGAAATCACGTGATGGTTCGTGTTGGTGGAGGATGGGACACTTTGGAGAATTACATTCAGAAACATGATCCCTGCAAGGCATCAGGTTAATATACTGGATATGTCTATCACTTCTGAGCTGTTTTTCCTGGAGATCCACTAAAAGCCATCTCTTATTCATTCAGTGTTACTACAGGAGGAAACTGGAGTCCCTGAGAAAACCTTTGATGCTTGGTAGAGTCATTGCACGATTGTTTCATTTAAGGCACAATGGAATTCTTGACGGGTTGGGTTTTTTTCAGGTCGTTCCGGCGGTAGTGGTCGTCAGCGATCAAGATGTCGCACGCCAACTCACCATCAACCCATCAATGAGACTAGCTCTCTTCAATCGGCGAGTAACGTGAGCGTTGCAAGTAGTGACAGTAACTCTAGCACGTCATCGTTATCACGTTTGTCACCAGTCAACCATAACAACAGTAACGTTCTGCAGGTACACAAAGCATTTTGTGCTGTAGGTCTGTGGGCGTGTATCTCTGTGCCACCTTGCTAGTCAAGGTTAAATGCATCTCAACTTTTCAACGGATCTTTTAGGGCATGGTGTATGTGTTTGGTGAATCTGGTACCCAAATAGTTACTCCAGAGAAGCCATATCGGTCCAGTGAGCATCTCAACCCCCCTGCGAAAACGCCAGAAAAGAGAAAAACTAGTGCACCTTCAGGGACACCAGGAGGGAGCAGGGGCTTGGGATCGAGACACAGTAGTCTTGTTGACGTTAGAGATAGCGGAGTCGGAACAAAGTCGAAAACTCCAGGCAAAACATCTAGAAACACGCAGGCGTTGCGGGCAACCTTAGAACAAGCTGATTTGACGTTCAGCAGGTCGCGGACAAGTGACGCCATTTTGAGCCGAAGACGAGATAGCCTGAACTCCGTCGTGAAACGTAGAGGCGACGGAAACCTCTCTCGGGAAGCGTCGTCGGAAAATCTTCAGCCTGTTATGCAAAAGTCATATGGAAGTCGTCGGAAGAGCGTCGATGATCGACGTAAACGGTCGCCTGAAGTTCGGCGAAGGTCGGCAATGTCACCAGCTCCAGCAAGGAGAAAATTGGAGGCAGAGTATGATTCGAGTCTCAGAACTAAGTTAGATACAAGTGCTTTAAAAAATGCGTTGAGAAAAGACTTGAACGAGAACAATTTGCTGTTCAACAGGTCGTTTTCGGCTGATACTATTACTAGAGGTAATAAATTTGAACTGTTTTTCAACTATCCTAGGATTTTGAGATGATGCAGTTTTTGACAGCATAGCTAATTGTTTCAACGTTGTTTACAGGTCGAGGGGAACGTAGGCGTGACTCGCTACCGATGTCACCAATGACTGCCTCCCTTCTAAAAAAATACGGCGCACCCTCCCGTATTCCTGTGCCAGTGATGTCGTATGGGAAACCAAGGGGATCTAGCAGGACATCGGTGGCAAATGAAGGATTCTCAAGATCATCTACGGTGAATAGGAATCACTCAGGGATATTAATTGAGGTAAAGTGCGTTCATTGTGGAGGTAAAAGTTGCACGTGTGATGAAGGTTTCATAGACGGTGACGTCACAAGGACACCCTCCCGTCCCACAAGTCTTTGCAAGGAAAATTTTCGAGACTCCAGTCTGAACTACCAGAACTGTCTAGAAATTCCAAATAGTGGGGGATTTTCTGGAAATTCGGAGTCTTGGCGGGAAGTTGTGACCGATATTTTACAATACGAGGAAAACAGAACTTCTAAGGAAAATTTGTAAAAGTTGTGAAAAAAACATTAGGTTAATCCCTAGGGAAATGGGGTATTATAATTTATTAAAAATCCGCGCGTCATTGGAGAAAGTTTTCAAAACCATTTTGAGATAAACTAAACATCCTATCAACTTTACTACGGCACAGAAAACTCACTATTTATTGGTTTTGTTGGGATAGCATAATGTATATTTATTGAGGTAAAGAGGTTGGACAAAACTATTGAAGAAATCTACAAAGAAAAAGAACTACTCGCAATGTACCATACATAAATATAAAGATACTAAATGAATATTCTAGCAAAAGTTTCCATCTAGATATGAGTTCCATCTTTCATCTGTTGCTGCATTTTCGCCAACATTTCTTGCATTCTGCGCAACTGAAAGGTAAAGAATAAGAATGAGTAAGTCCATGGACTCTGCCGCAGAATAAAAAGCTTGGGAGTCTCGCATGGAAGTACAATGAATACCTCGGCTTCCTTCGCTTCCAACATTTTGTCTTTTTCATCCAGTTTCTGCGTGTCTGGAGGTCCTGCTTCACGTGCCAACGACCTAATATAAGATATCGTAAAATTTAGATGCATAATTAGAACAACAAAAAGTTCTAATGCATAATTAGAACGACATCAACGTTCTAATGCGTAATTAGAACAGCGCCAACGTGCTTTAGAATACTA
>JAODVM010202473.1:0-13606 GCA_025400095.1 Phenganax marumi
AAATAGGTGTTGTTTTAGCACCATATCAAGTGTTATATTAACACTCCCAACAGTGGTGTTAAAATAGCACCAAAAAGTAGTGTTATTTTTTACCTAATTTTTTAACACCACTTTTTGGTGTTATTTTAACACCCGAAAATTAACAGTGTAGGGGAAAAGACAATCATGACTAGTCGCGATCGTCGAATCAGTCGTAAAAATGAAATGGGCCGATATTTGAGTGGTATAGACTGGCCTTTGATATTCGCTTCGTCAAGTAGTTGAAGAATACTTTTATATATGCGAAGTGTGATTCATTTTACGATTATGATACCTAAGATACTAAATAACTTTTAATCTAATTCTTACAATAGTTAATAATGTAATTAGTCGTAAAATTAGTATTAGTTGTAAAATTATTTGTAGTCGTAGAATAGTTGCATCATTTTTTAGACAATTCCGTAATTAAGCCTTGTGGCTGCGAAGTAATTTTAATAAATCTATCTATCTAACGGAGGCGTTTTTATGTAGTTTTGAACGAGACGATCTAAAATAACTGTTGTTAGCCATTATAGCGGGTGCCTCATTACATTAAAGTTCATTGTATATCGGCTACGTGATCCCATGATAATTCGGGGGACGTTATAGAACAATCACTAATGGTTCAAGCTCGACAGTTGTGCGAATTCCTATTCTTGCTGGCTGATCGTCTTGGTTGTAAATTGTTCTACGCGACGTAGGTGTTCCTTTCAGGATTTCTGTTGTCCTTCAGTAATTCCTTCCATGGCTAGACTGAACCTTTTTGTGACTCCATTTGGAAAGGATATTGGTGATTTTCATGGACGCCCTGTTGGTGGACTCACAACAAGAGAATATCATTAAATTTTATTGTTACTGGCCGACATGGTGGATGCCGTTTTTTTATTCACTGTTCCCTTGAGCATCGCATTAAAACCAAGAATTGGTCTCGAGGACGTTGGAGGAAAGCGGGACCATCCCGATGAGGAGACTGATCATGGCTATTGGTATTTTAGGAAATTACGCCTGCGTTTGCATTTGAAATTGCATTGGAAATTGCATTGGCCGTGTTGAGGCATTGATTGATTGACTGGGTTCGCAAATTACTGCTTGAGCACAAATATACGTAGGCTGAAACGCTTACGAGTTACAAAGAGATAAACTATAATACAATGAATTACTTATGCAAACTAGCTAAACCTACAATATGCAAACTAAACTATAAGAATAAGTAATTCATATGAACGTATCATAGCATGCAGCTCTGCATACAAGATCAGCACACACACACACACACGCACACGCACACGCACACGCACACGCACACGCACACGCACACGCACACGCACACGCACACACCTCTCTTTCTCCAGTGGTGGTCATTTTGATGTCATCCATCGCAATTGATGGCTCCTCGCTGATTTCTAAATCCTGTAGAAAGTAAAACGATAGCGATTATTAAGCAACTAACTGCTTAAAGGAGTAACAATAATGATATTTATTATTTCTACAGCAGTAAATCTACATGGATATTTGCTCGAGAATCGAACACAATAATGAATCGGAAACAGTTGTAGGTCGGAATCTAACCTGGAAATGCGATGGTGGAGCGCGCCGTTTAGGATCACTTTCATCCAAATAACCAAACATCTCATCGATCTACAGTAACAAAATTAATGTACAAAAAGCTAAGAAAACGCAATACTGTATATAGTCAAATCATCATGTAAATTAGCTTGCACTGGCATTTTTAAATGGCATTTTGATTAGTTCCAAAGGCGCTATCTTAATTTCTTCCAGCTATTCGACTTTTTGTTGATTACCGTCACACCAACAAACATATTTCTTCCTTTCATTGTTTATTCGCTCTGTGCATTATTGACGCTTTCACCGTGTATGATATACTCAATAATGCACAGTTTTAAAAATTGAAATTGTTAGACATGTTGATTTCATTTTATAAGCGATAGCAAACAAGCAAACGTTATTTCCTGTATGTAGAACACCGATAAGTGTGTTGGAAAGACGAGGCTGCAGCCGAGTTTTGTACACATTTCGAGAAGTTTTATGCGCCAGTAATAAACGATTTTCTATATTACTGCATTGCTTGATCTGAAACGAACTTGTACTAAAAGAGAAAACCAATGAAAAACGTATGAACCCTTATAACCGTAGGACTAGTACTATAATTCATCTGGTGTTGCTTTCCTGCTAAATTAGAGACAAGAAGGTTGTCGCAAAAATATTACCATTCGGCAGGTAAGATAATAATGATTCTAATTTACACAGCACAGTATGTATAGCATACCATTGACGACTCATTGACGTCTTGTTGTCTACGTCGTTTTGCAGATTCTTCCAGTAGCATTACTTCCTTAGTTTTTCTCTTCGCTTCAATTGCTCTTTGCATGTTCATGTCACTTTCACTTTGTTCAATAACGCGAAGTCGCTCCTAGCAATCAATTCACAATACAACTTACAGAAAATCATGCCCAAACAAGTAAAACCTTACAAAATTATGGTGATTTACAAGCTTGTTTACGATCATGTGGTATTAAATGACAGTTTTCATTTCAATGATCGTGCATGGAATGGAACTGTGCAAATACTTTTTTCATCGCATGGTAGTTTCCTATAAATTCATTCACTCCCAGTTTGCTGTAAAATTTAAGCAATTTAAGGCGGCTATCTGTAGTTTCAACTTTCAACGTATCGCACAACATTTTAAACAAGTGATTGTCACTTCCGTTCTACGTCACGAACTGCGATGAATTTGTCCACATCATTGGCACAGTATTTAAGTTAAAAAAAGAAAACATTCTCAATATTTTGTATTACCATAGCAACAAAACACTTAGAGAATATGGCATTTTTGATCTGCTCATGACAATTTCTAAGAGTTTTTATCGGTTACTTTTTTCAACATTAATATGATACAAGTAATTAACTTGAACGGACGCTCATTGCAGCTTGTTTTCTAAGCTCTTTTATGGTCACGGCCTCGTTGAATCGAACAATCCATCTGTCATCTTCCGAAAACCTTTTTTAGATTTAGGTCAAGTTTGTGCCCTAACGTGTGTTTTTAACGTAGGAAAACCTTTGTCGCAAGGCAAACTAAATTTGTTCTTCTCAAACAGGTAGCTAGAATATAAACATCAGTTTGTGGATACACCACGTATATTTATTATTGCAAAGCTTTCGGCCCGTTAACCCGAACGTCTAAATTTTTTCAAGTTAGTTGCACTGACGTAGGTCCGGGTTAACGGACCGAAAGCTTTGCAATAATAAATATACGTGGTGTATCCACAAACTGGTGCTTATATTGTTGTTTGCATCATGCATGCAAAATTATAAAACTCTTAAGTAGTCAGAAATTCGAACGCTAACCTGTGTAAATACGCTAAATTTGAAGCGATTTTGGAATTGCTTTTCTTTGTTTGTGAGCTTATCTCCGATGTAAAAGTATTGTTGAAAACTATGGAGATTTTCTTTTGTTCCGTGCCAAAATAGAATCGTGAAATTCAATATTTGGCACACAGCAGCTTGTCAAAATGCAAGTACTTTCGTGTTACACTGCCCGCCTAATCTCCTTAGAAGGCAAGCAGGCTCAGAGTAAATTTTATCTTCTTGTCCCCAACAGCCAGTTTATACGAATGAAATTTGATAAAACTAGATTTTCTCCAAAAAGTAGACCAGTGAGGGAAACGCTATTCCTCCAGCTGAATGCCTCTGCACAGCACTGCGCTGACCTAACATACATACGGCATTCCGAAGGAAACTATTTTTCTGCGAAATGTGAATACATGACAAACAACAAAATACAAAACTGCTGTAGAAGAACTAGCATCTATTGCACTTCATTCTATATTTTATTGAAAACAGGATGGAAAAATGCAAATATTCATACCCGTAAACGCCTCTCTGCCTCTCTTTTGGCTGCACCACGACCCATCTGCGATGTTAAACGCATTTCCTCTTCAACAGCCAATCTTTCAGCCTCCAATTTTCGTTTTCTCTAAAGACAGATAATTGAGCTGTCACGACATCGCGTCTAAAATTTAGTATAATCTAAAAGGCGGTCTCGTAAATTGCCTTAAAAATTCCCGACAATGCATAAAGCCCCTCGCTTTACGAAAAAGTGGATTTATTCATATTTACTTATTACCGATATTGTAGCAAATTGTGCAGTACAATATTTGCTCAAATTTACTGTTACTAAACAGATAGTGGAATGTCTATTTTTTACAGTATTGAGCAGCACGTACTGTAAACGTAGTATTTACCACATTTACCGAACCGTAAATTGGGCGTAGCACAGTATAATAGAAGCGTTAAGATTCTACGATTCGAGCTTAATGAGACGACCTTAAGCATCAGATTTATTTTACGTTGAAAAGAATGTTTACGAAATGATATACAACATCACTTATACTGCGGCAACGTTTAATGGTTTCACATTATAGATCTGTCAAACAACTTGGTTATGGTCTTGGCTATACTTCTAGCGCTTTCTATTTTTCTTTCCGAGGAACAGTATCTTTCCGTGGAACAGTGGGATAGTTCTTAAGAGCTCTTGTCGTAAACTTGGTGTAGTTTGTATTTGATATCTGGATTTTTTTATTCTGAATCACAGACTATAAACGAATGCTACAGAAACAAAAACTTTTAATAGTACTTTTGTGACCTTGTAGTGAAAATGAAAAGTGCTTACTTAACGGTGGCGCTGTTGAGCTCGCGTTGTAGAATCTTTTCGCCCCTTCTCCTAGATGCGCTTTATATACTGTCTTTCGACGTGATTGACTGGCTTGCGAAATAAATCTTTGTGAAACATTTGAATCTCCTTCTTACAGAAAATAGCTCGGTTCATGAAGTATTGTTGAGAAATTGCACGTGCATTTGGCGAGATATATTCGTAACATCATTGGAGAACTGGTGCTTTTTACTTTTAACAGTATTGTTAACAATTAGACGATTGATCTAAGCTTAGTGAGAAAAATAAGAGATTCAACAATTCATTAGAAAAAATACTGAAAATTTGAAAATTTAAGAAAGTGAGATCAGTTGCTGATGTGACGAAAAAAATACCGCATGTTAATTCTATTTCTCCGAAACACCCCTTTCGCAAAAATATGATGTTCTGAGCCAATCAGAAGTGAGAAAAAGTGCTAATAATGATATTAAGTAGGTAACTTCTACTTCGTCGCGGTGAATTGTCTCGCGAGGCAACCTCGTTGCAAGATCTATCTTTCGCCTTGGTTTGCACGAAGAAGTTGGTCTTGTAAATAACCGGTTTAAGTCATGTCTATGTAAGATGCATAATCAGCACTCTTTTGATGTTCATCTTCAAGTGAATGTCGCACTAGTACAAATATTTTTTCAACAGTCTTGATCATTTGCCGCGCGTGTCAACTTTATACTTTACGGCAAATTGCTCAATGGGAACGAGAATATTTTTTTATAAACGAGAAAAAAAACTGCATCTTCAAACCGCCAGGTAATGTGTTCTGTTCATAATGAAACATGAAATTACAATATCAGAGAAAACAAAAAATGACACTCTTAATATTTTGTCGACTGTCGTAGCTAATGGAAAGCAATTTTAAGTTTTTCATTTAATTTCGCCAATAAGAAGCCCTTCAATTTACTCGAGGTTACACAAAACTTTTTCTTTGAAATTTAGTTTGATTTACGAATGAACAGGTTGATCCTTGAACTTGCTTCTCAAGAATTTTTTTATTTTGCATTAGCGGGAAATAATCACGTGACATTGTCTATTTCTCAATGATATCTCAGGATTTGACTGTCTATCATATAATTATACAGTAATATTCTTCAAACCTCTCGCCGTAACACTTTTACTTTTTTCTTTGCAAGCACACGTCGCCAACCAGACTGAATGGTGACAACAGCCTTACGACGTTGACGCAACTTTACTCTGGTCACATAACCACGACAATAACCTTGCAATTCCACAAGTCTTTCTCGGAGCAGATTAAACTGAAGAGCCAATCGTTGTGCTTTGTACGCTGCTTGTAGTCGAGCTATTCCCCGGCGGAGCTGAAAAAACCCCGCAGTAAATCATCATGAACCCCTATGTCTTGCAGTGAAGGGAAGGCACAGGAGGCGCATTTGATTAGGCCGTTACTTCTCAACAATACACGTAAACTGCACTGACAGCTATGTTGGATTTCATCTATTTACATCGCACTGACCATACAAACAAAAATGTAGCATGTTTTTTTTAAAAAATTCATCTTTATAGTTCTTTGCCTCTAAAGTCATCGAATATGACATCAATTAAAGAATTTTCGGCCTCTGGGAAGATTAGGACAAAGTCCTTCAGTTTCTATTCAAGCGTGAAAGTTTAGACCAGTGAGCTCCATATATATATATATATATATATATATATGGAGTAGGAACTTCCGTCATTCGGCCAACGCAAAAGTGAAGCCAAAGATGGCGGAAATTGAAGGCGCTGTTGGACGTCAGATTTAGTCCCCTACGCGGTTTTATAACACTGTATAGGCACAGAGGCGTTTTTTCACTGGATAAAAAAGATTAAATGGAAAAGTGCGTTGTTTTATGGAAAAGTTCCGTGTAAAAGCCAAACCGGAAATTCAATTGTTTGTAAATGAATAAATGAATATTAAAATTTTAAAAAGCCCGCGCGGCTTTTTAAATGTTTATTAAAATGAACATGGCGGAACAATTTCATAGATAATCTAATGCGATACGGGCATTGAATACACGAGAAAACTGTTGTAAACAGTATAAATATAAAGCTTTTCACTTTATACTGGATTGCTGAATTGCTGTTCAAAGACAAGTTGTCAAAAAGTGTGATTAAAAGATTGAGAAAGTCGAGGTTTCAGAATATGAAATAATTTTATAAACACGAAACGATGGTAGTGGCGAACGACGACAGAAGAAGTTTTCAAATAAAGAGGAAATTGGAATTATTTTATATTATTTTATAAAAATGATCATATGACTTGTTTTCAAATACAAAATTACCCAAGGTGGAAAGTATGACATCGTAGGAAAGACTGATTGCTCAGTGATATTTGTATGACCAAATGTGTATATTATGGCTGTAGTATAACTCAACATTTTCCTAAGTAGTGATGGCTGCAGGCTTACAGTTGAGGACTTTTGAATGTGTATTTTTAATTTAAAAACAGCCAAATATACGAGTATTGTAAAGACTGTACCTCAAGGTTTTAAGGTTTAGAAAATGCCAACAGGAATCAAGTCTGTGTCTCCTCTGATTGCTGGTTCAGTTGTTTTACCACTAGCTTATAGGATTCAGATGGCAATGTGATGTTAACAAGAAAACCATTCCCCTCCATAGATATGTGTCTTTTAAGCAAAAGTTCATCTTCTATTTTAATGTGATGAAGTGGGTAAATGTGTTGCATATCAAAGATATCTTTGTCATGCAACACATTTACAATTACTGAGCAAATGTTGAGTTTATCACTGACAACAGTGTATTATGTATATGACGATATTGTAAATACGAAGGATTAAATAATTTATGGCTTGAAGGAACCACCATGGTTTGTGCTAAGCAGGACCACTGCAGGACTTTTTTGCTTAAACAGTACTTTATATTGCCCAAAGGTTGACTTTTCACACTTCAATTATTCTTTAGGGAGAGGGGGGGGGCCTTCCCCCAAAAAGTATTTGTAATGATGCGTGGCACAGCAGTGTATGTATTTTCACAAAATTAACACACTATGTTAAGAGATCACACAAAATTGTTTTACTTTTGATAAATACAATACAGTAGTAATTGCAGTACAATAAACAAGTTTGCCAGTCCTTTCTTATCAGACATGGACCTCATTATGGTAAGAGAGATGGTGAGTTGATGTTACTGTCAAAGAGCATTATTTAAAGAATTAATGTTTAATTGGAAAAAACACTTTCCACAGTATGGGACAAGTGAGTGTTCCATAAAGGAGGGGGAGGAGGGGCATTAAATTTGAAAAGAACAGATGACAGTACATTCTGCAGTATAGTACAAGTCCAGACTTAATCGTCATCCGCCTTCATGCCCACCCCTTATTCCTTTAAGATATGGGGTGTAGTGCATTTTTCCAGAGACCTAGGGAGTAATCTCAAAATCACATGCACTTCTCCAATCTCCCACCTCTGAATCATCGATTGATAATATCTTCGACATTATCAATCAGCAATATAATACACCAGCTTGTTTATTATAGTACAACTGACTGGCACAGCTCATCATCGTTCCATTTGGCAAGGAAGTTCAGTATTGTATACCTACAAAAATAATGCACGAAACTTTTGTTAGACCAATTGTAATTTACAATTATAATCACAATTATAATTTGCATGCACAATGTAGATTCCCTCAGAAAGATGTAGAGTTAACCCGGAAATGGGAAGATGCTGTTGGAAAGCAAGATGCGCACTGGAAGCCAACACCTAACAGTCATCTATGCAGCAATCATTTCCTGCCAAGTGATTACCTATATCCATTAAAAAAAATAGAAAGCGACGATGCCTTTAAAAAAATGCAGTACCATCAGTCTTTGGAAAAAACACTCAAGAAGTAAAAGAGAAAAGCCCGAAACGAAGTGCACCTGTTGATTTCGTTATTTCACCCGGAAAGTTACAAAGAATTTCAATAGAATTCCACAACTATGCCAAACCTTACTCTGAGGAGCCAACCATACCTGAGGAGCCAATCGTGCATCCTGAAGAACCAACTACATCTTCTGTTTCACTGTTTAACAATGAAAATCATAAGAAACGTGAACCCTCCATTGAAAATAAAAGGCTGAAAAAGTTAAAAGTAAAGGTAAAAAATGCACAATACCTGGCCCACACCTTCAAAAAATATAAACAACAAAAAATTCATTCTTCCCCTTGGTTGATTTAATTAACTCATCTTGTGGGTTTCAAGTAGTCAAATTTTCATCACATTTTTCGTCTTTAGGTAAAAAGCCTACAGCAAAAATTACGAAGACGTGATGCAAAAATTAGAAACATGAACCAACTTATCAAGCAACTGGAGAAGAAGACCCTGATTACAAAGCAAGAAGCTGATTTAATGCACAACAACTTTGATGGAATAAAGCTGGCTCTGTTCCAGAATGTGTTGAAGAATTCAAGAAGAGCTTCAAAAGGAAGGAGATATTCTGATGAGGTTAAAGAATTCGCAGTAGCATTCCAATTTTACTCAGCGAAAGCCTATAGATATGTGAGAAAGATACTACCTTTGCCACACCCTTCCCTGATTCAGAAATGAGCACGTTCGGTCAACTGCGAACCTGGTTTCCTTACTGAGGCATTTGAAACACTCCAGAAAGAATGTGAGAGCAACAGTGAGAAGAAAGATTGTTGTTTGGTGATTGATGCAATGGCAATACGAAAGCAAGCAATCTGGGATAAAAGCAAGAAGAAGTATACAGGTTTTGTGGACTATGGAAATGGAATACAGCTGGAACCAACTGAAACACTGGCATCTGAAGCACTAACATTCGAACTAGTGGGATTGCGAAGCCACTGGAAAATCCCTATTGGCTATTTCTTCACCGACAAAACAACGGCATCAGTCCAAGCATCTCTTGTGACAACAGCTCTCACCTTGGCACATCAATATGGTTTAAAGATCTGGTGCATCACATGCGATGGCACGACCACAAATTTGGCAATGTTTGAGATTCTTGGGTGTTCCTTTGGCACTACCGATGATGGTTTTGTTATCACAATTAAGTCAACAATTGATATGGCCAAACTGATGCTCACCATGCCTCAAGATCCTTTCAAGTATGTCTTGACATACAAATATTGTCAAGATCATATTGAGCTCCTTTTTTCATGTATTAGGGCCTAAGGTGGATGGAACAATAACCCGAATGTGTTGCAGTTCAAGTCTGCAGTGAGACGTCTAGTGCTTGGAAATGCTGTGACTGCTTCTAAATCTGCCAACGGCCAGTTGCTTGATGACAACATCACTATCCCATTTTTCATACAAGAAAAAATGCAACACCATTAGCTGATATATCCATGGAACCACAGCATGATGAGAGACTGACAAGGTTGATCTCCCAAGTGGATTTCCGACAGCCTACAGAACTCAAGGCAAACATCCTAACCTACATCGCTGGCCTTGTTGTGAAGAAATTATTGAAGCAAATAAAATGTCTTACATGCATAAAAAGTCTAACAAGTGGTTATGTCTGTACCTCCAACTATGAGCATGATTACCACCAAGCACCATATCAAAGAAATTCTCACATGGCTCTTACACATTTCCTCAATAAAGGTTCCCTACATATGCCCTCAAAGCTGGTTGTTTCCATCATTCAAGACGCAGAGTATCTCTTCGTCCTGTATGTCTCAAATGAGACATTTGACCAAATTAACATCAGTGCAGGGCTCAATGTCAAGATGACCTTAGAAGTGGCAAGATATTTTGGCCAGGAAAGACCCCAATTGCTACCTCCCTACCATCTCCCTGAAGCAGTTAATGAAATGCCAACTGAAGACCACAGATTATGCCTGGTGAAGTATGTCGCTAATACATATCTCAACTTAAGATTGTCATCATATGGAAAGGTCTATTCTAAGGCTGTCATTAACTTCGGAAAACCCAGTGCAAGGCACCACCTCACAAAAACAATTCTGTTTTTAAATCAGTAAAAAGTTAAGGTCTTGCACAAGTTGACGAATTATTTAACAAACAAATCATGCAAAAATTTGTTAAATATCGAATTTGAATAAATATTTAATTGTCACTGAATAAAGAAATATTAAAAGTTTCATGTACAGTAATTCATTTTTATATACTTTATATGAATAATAATAATGAAAATTAAAGTTAAATTTGCTTACCTGATGTTTTGTAGCAATTCAGTTCGTACGCATATTTTTTAAAGACATTCACCATGAAAGTTAAATATATTTACAGACTGACTTCGAATAAGGCAAATTAAATACAAATCACAATTTCACTCTCGATATATTGCAAGGATATATATTTGTCGTAAATTGCCGTAATTTGTCGTAAATGCGTATAAAACCGCGCAGGGGACTAAATCTGACGTCCAACAGCGCCTTCAATTTCCGCCATCTTTGGCTTCACTTTTAGCAATCAAGTTCCTACTCCAGTGGGCACAGATTATACAGACTGTATATATCTAATCTTTGTACAGACTATTCACTCGCACGAATTCTTGTCCCCCTATTTTTAATGCGCATGCGCTAAGCTATGGCAAGTGTTTTGAAATATTTTTGTATAGATTTGTAAGGAGAAAGTCGAATTTTTCCCAAAAAAACTGCGATTTAAAGGGCGTATACTGCCCGGTGTTTATTTTCTGTACAAATTATACAAAGTCATGTTGCATTGTGTATTTTTCAACCGGGAATAAAAGGTGAATTCATTTTTTAACAACGAAAATGAGAAACTAAAACAACAAGGAGTGAGATACTCTTAGTTTTCGAAGGATTCTCTTGTAGCAAGGTAAAGATTCGAGCTTGTTTGTTGTCAGTATGAGTTTAATTTTATTCGGGCAACATTTCATGAGCACATTCTTGTTAAATGCAATGTTCTCGGAAGGATTGTTGACGGCTTGCTGCCAAGTTTGATGGTTTGTTTTCCCATTTGCTTTGGGCCCTTGCTGCTTTATATGATATAAAATGCATCGATCACATTTAGTTTAGTTTAGCAATATGCCTGTAACTGTATTTTTAATGAATGAACGGGCAGAAAACACATATTTCCAACTATAAATTAATTCAATGGACCCCCGCAAAATTCGGAAGTAAAAAGTAGCTCGCCATGCAGTGTTTATATGCAAGCAGGTCACTCTAAAAACGCTTGAATTCCTTTCTTGTATTTAAACTTAACATACTTTTTTTAGTAAAAAAGCATTCACTCACTATTAATTTTTAAAATTTAAGGCTCAAAACGACGAAGTCGTGCGCCGTTTCAAAAAGAAATGCATTTTTCACCTTTCGAACAGCATTTTTTCTATGCTTTTGTATGGAATTCGACAGGCAAACACTTGCCAGGGCAATTCGTGGGGCGTTCGTGGGCAGCATAGAGTCACGTCAGCAGGGGGACACAAACATCAGAGAAAACTCTCTGTACATCTTTACTCTGTGCCGGAGGTAAACGTTTGGCGTTTGCCGGCTGACGTTCAATGCTTTAGGATTAAGCATCGCGTGCATTTTTTCTCTAAGGGAATTTGATACTGTCGTCTCGTGTCCAGTGCTTTTTTATGCTCCTCGCTTGCTTGAAGCGATAACTTCTTTAGACAGTGCTATATCGTGTTCGACTTTTGGCCTGCGAAACGGAGACATCTTGAGTATCACAGCAAAGTACAGTGTTAAAAACTGTATTTTTTAGCGTTACGCAATGAATATTAATATAGAGTGTATTGTGTGCTTATCCCAGAAGACAATGGACGACAGTATATAAGGGTGTGTAGTATGACAGTTTGCCATTCGAGGCATTCTCTACGCCAATTTAACGTTATTACATTTTTGCTTTCTAACATGGCTACGATGTCGGACACTGAAAGAGAACTACTTAAGAGTGACTCTGAGCAGCGCGCTTCAGCGATTCCTTCAAAAGATGGTTCACAAAATAGCGACAATATGCTCCGTGATATCGCTAAACTCCTCGATTCGAAGCTAGACCAAAAGCTTTCTAGTTTTAAACGAAGCTTTGAAGATAAAGACGCCCATCATGCTTCTGAAATTAAGAAGATAAAGTCGGAGTCAAAAGCAGCAAGTGCCTTTAAGTTTAAAGGAAATCGTGTTCAATTTGAATTCAATAATATGATCGTCGACAATGTGGAAAATTGCTTGCATGCCTTAACAGATAGTAATGTTGCAGAGTTAAGTACGACTCTCAAAGGCTTAAAAGAAAAGGTTGCAAAGCGAAATATAAGTTGATCCGTTTTGCTGACAAAAGCCCTGCTGGGTGGACTGCTGTTGATGAGTACGAGTCGGATGAATTGGCAGACAATTCGGAGGATGAGAAAAAGCTTCGCTCAGCCGAGAGACGGGCATTATCAAAGATGAAATACAAGACTGAGTCATCAAAGACAGCGAAAGCGACAGCCACTCTTACGCGATCAACAGCCAACTCTACGCCACAGAGTACTGTGAATATTCCTACGGTTCAACAACAGCCCTTTCGGAGCTTTCAGCGTACCTTTCGCCCATACGGGCGTTTCTCCTCAGATAAATGTTTCAGCTGCGGCGCAATCGGTCACTGGGCCGGTTCTCCCAAGTGCATTAACACCTATAGTGAAAGCCGTCAATCGGAAACGAGATCAACAGGGTCCGGTAGTTCCCGTTGAAAGTGGTTATGAACTAGCATCGAAAAGATTGTGTGAAGATAAGTATGAATACTATTTGTGTGATTTTAAAAATTGTGGTGATGATACTAGGCAATGTGAGAATGTTGTGGATGAAGTGCCTGAACTTGTTCAAGGTTCTCAGGCTGTCAAAGTTAAAGGCCGCCTTAAAGAGTGTGTGACATTTTGGGAGTCCATTGAAGCGTCTCAATTTATAATAACGACTATAAAAAATGGATATACTATCCCGTTTTTACAGACGCCCC
>JAODVM010202584.1:0-13606 GCA_025400095.1 Phenganax marumi
GTGGGCTTCCAAAGCGAGGACACCGACATCAAAGGTGCCGCCCGCGAGTCGGACATCTTTGTATATCTAATCTTTGGTGATATTGCTTTATTTTTGTACGCTAAATTCAGGCTACTCGCTCGGTGTGTCAGGATGGCCGAGCGGTCTAAGGCGCTGCGTTCAGGTCGCAGTCTACTCTTGTAGGCGTGGGTTCGAATCCCACTCCTGACAAATTTTATCTGGACGATTTTTTTCTTACCCAGTTTTAGTTATTTGTTTGTTGAGGCGGCGCATTGACAATATTTATCTTATTTTTAATGATTTCTTTTTTCTCCTTGTAGTTTTCCAAACGTCGCAAACGTTTTCATATTTCTAGACGAGATATAGACCTCCGGTCGGAAGAAATGCCCCAAGTAAGTATCCCACAAGGCCACACGTTAAAGATGGATCAGTCAGTGTTTATTTAATGCGGTAAAATATTTTGTTTTTGTTTTGAAATAATTTAGCAGAAGTAGAAGGTAGTAAAAATCCGTTAAGATGATTTTAAAACCAAACTGTCATGAAACCCGTTTTTGACGACTGCTTGCACCTAAGTTTTGTTTCCAAGGTAGGGCATCTGATGAAATTTATCAAGGTTTTTTTATTTGTTTAATAACCAACTTTGATAGTACCAAATCATATAGAAAAGTTGGGAAGAGGTGTTGTATAGTGTTTGTGCGCAATATTGAAACAACTTGGAAAATTTAAAGACTATATAAATGAACTTTTTCTCAGTACGTTACCACCCCCTCCCTTCCCCCACAGGCAAGAAAATAATATATGTGAATCGTTGCCAATGCCAACATGTCCCAATTTCAAAAATCATTTGAATTGAGTAAAAGTTGCATGAAAAAGCAATAGCAAGCCACTAATGTCTAGTAATGATTACATGTTTGCCATTAGCCTTGTTGACTTTGGAGCTACAGTAATAGGTCAGAGTTGAACTTGCAAGAACTGCAAGCTCTTTTTTGATCCAGGAGCTATATATTGTATTGTTTAAGAAATGGAAGCTGATGTATGTCTGATGAATCATGTATCAACTTCACATGAAAATGTGATCATTCGAGAGTTTCCTGAGAGTGTTGTGAATCCTGCACCTCTTGTGGCAAATGAAGGAACTGAACAACTTATGGAGGATTATTTATCCCCACAAAAATTGGTACGTAACTTTCCCACTTCCATTTTGTCTTAGCTCCAAATCACCCACTGAGTTGCAATGTGTTTGTTCACTAGAAGGTCATCTGGAGCTGGTTATTTTAAAGGTGGATTAGCGTTATTCACCCTATATTGATTTTTTGTGGTCTTTGTAAAGTTTTCCATTGATTGTTATAGCCAAAATTGCAACTGATATTGATTGATTAAAGTCTTGAATATTTAATTCATTGAACAAACAGGAAATTTCAGCACTTTTTGTCCAAGAAAATTTCAGTATCCATTCGATGGTGCCTAAGCCAGTGTATCTAACAACTGGACCCCAGTGTTCTAGTTTATGATGCGCTTGTAATGTAATTTTAAATGTGGAATATTACAAGCTGTGTAAAACAAGTTGTTAGTTTGCTATTAACATTTTATTAGAAAACTCTGACTGGAATCCATGATCTGAATGAGGTTCTATTCCTGGAGATGAGAGTGAATACAATGCAGAACAGTTTAGGAAACTTTGGTGAGCAAATACACAGTTTCCTAAATTTTAAAATTACCTTTTAATGTTGGACTAAATATGGTTCCCTTTACCTTTAGCAGTTTATCTTATTTATTGCAGCTTTAACACTTGTTCAGTGCCATAGTGTATTGCTAACAAATATGCGGTTGTACATAAAATGAATGTACAAGATTTTACATACAACATGCTCTGTAAATGCAGTGTATAATACAGATATGTTTATGTGTCAGGAAGCATGATGGGAAATCTGAGGCAATTGAAATTATCAAACAGCGTGATTTCATCTGTGAGGTAGAACTAAATATATTCTGATAGTTAATTACATCTAATCTTCAAGTTACTAGGCTATGTTACACTATTTTGTCATTTTGCTATCACTTTAACTGTTGCTACCATTCTATTTCTTGGTCTACTGAAATGCCCTATTCCCTAGCACACCCTTCCATAGAGTTTATTTTGAGATTTTTGATAAATAAGTAATCAATGTTTTTATAGAGATCTTGGTACGGGTCTGACTACTCTTCATACATTATGGATGTCGAAGTGCGGTATTGCTGATCTTGATGGCATTAGTTCATTGTGCTCTGTCAAAGTAAGATTTGCATAATACAATAAAATTTAAATAAAGGTGACTGGAGGAAGGAGCAGGACTTCATGTTGAGTGACTGGACCATCCCACTTACTGTTTGGGCACAGACTATCTTAGTGCACTAAACAAGAAAAGAAAAAAATTTTTGTTGTGATTAATTTCACTGAAAGTTAAATTTTTGCATATGAAGTGGCAATTGTTTCAGCCTAACAAGTAACTAGGTGAATGGCATCAATCATGGACATAGTCACTTAGAATAAATGTAGTACTGACCCAAAGTTTGTTTTGGGTTAAAAAGCCTTCATGAAACTTTGTATATTGTAGAATATTTTAATAAAGAAACTTAGTTTAAACAGAACATTTCACCTCCCCAATCATTAGTCATATTTTTCCTTTTTCACTCAATTCTCTCCTCACATGACCCTTGACCAGGGGTTGTCCTTCTTTCAATCATCAAGAGGCAAACTCAACCACGATCCTATCAAAAAGGAGGTTACAAACAATATACCAATCAATATTACTTATTGATTGGTTGCTAATAAGGGAATTAGTACATGTTAATTACCTGAAGCTACGTATTTTACGACCACCTTTTTTGAACCTCCTTCATATTAACTTTAAACATTGAAGAATGAGCATTGCCATTTGATGTAGTAAAATCTTAGTAAAATCTCAATAATTGGGGAATTGATTGGAGCTTGTTGAACGATATTTGTTTCAAAACAAATAAATTTGAAACTAACCTTCTCTGTGAAGTAACACCCTACATTTCTTTACATATGTTGCAGTTCTTTGATTGTGGTTGTATGGTTAATCATATGTTTTGTCAGGATGACTGGCTTTACATATAGATTGCAATGATAAAATATATATGTATATTTATTTGTCTAGGAGTTGTATCTGGCATACAATGATATTACTGATGTCAGTCCACTCACAATGTTGGATAGTCTTCAAGTATTGGACCTCGAAGGGTATATGTTTTTGAATTGTACTATAGAGTAGATTAGTTATGCCCAGGTTATATATATAAGTTGTAAATCGTTTCATATTATAACGTTGTCAAATTCAAAGCTAGAAGGTTGCTGATGTTATTTACACTTCCTGGTGGATTTCGAAGAGTTTGGAGCAAAACTTCACAAAAAATATACTACATACATTTTATGCAGAATGTCAGTTGCATTGAAAAATAGTCGTCTACAAGTTTTGCAGCTTTCTTAGTGTGAGCATGAGCCGGTTATAATACGAAGGTGGATAGTGCCATCCTTCGACCTTGACGCAAAATTGAACAAACAACCACAAGACATTCGTGTTGGTTAACGAAATAAACATAGTGGCCTTTCATTTATGAATGTCATTCCTAATCTATAACAATAAATGGAAAACTTAATGAATGTTTTAAAAATCACAATCCAGTGGATAGCGCTATCCATTTTTCGTACAATCGGCTCCTTGAATATAAGTCGAGAGTATGCCGACCATCGATGATATTTAAAAGGCAGCTGATAGACTATTGACTAAGTCAACTCTTACTTTGTTTGTGCAGGAACCTAGTTGATGATATTGCACAAGTGGAGTTTTTGGTTTTATGTCCTGAGTTAAGACGTTTAACACTGGAGGGAAATCCTGTGTGCATGAAACCGCAACCTCATTGTTCACCTCTAGTAAGTCAC
The DNA here is from genome assembly GCA_025400095.1 of Phenganax marumi. Taxonomy (NCBI): domain Eukaryota; kingdom Metazoa; phylum Cnidaria; class Anthozoa; order Malacalcyonacea; family Clavulariidae; genus Phenganax; species Phenganax marumi. The sequence continues at coordinate 3,944 of JAODVM010202584.1, forward strand.
TTGTCTATACGAAATGTCTTTCTAGTATAATATCTTTATCTAGAACAATGCTTGACTTGTGAACTACAACTAAAATTATTTTTGCCCTACAATATAGCTACTTTTTAATGTAAAGAATAAGCGATATAAGAAATGCACACACACAATGTTTGGGCGTCGTCGTTATTAACTAGGAACCTAAAGATTTGGGTAAAGGCCATTTTCCATTACGGCCGTGTTGCCTGCGCAGGCGGAGCGCAAGACTTGAACATGCTCTATCTTTGTCTGTCCGCTCTTGATCTCGCGTGCACGCAAAGAAAGTTGAATTACTTTTAACTTTCCTTGCGTGCACGCGAGACCAAGCGCGGACAGACAAAGACAGAGCATGTTCAAATCTGTGCGCTCCGCCCACGCGGGCAAAACGGCCGTAATGGAAAATGGCCTTTACAATTTCGTGTCCAGAAGACGCGAGATTCTCGGTTAGGAGTCGGGTTAGCAGCAAGGTCTGGCCTACATGAAGTATTCCGCTTTTCTGGACATGGAATTACTACCAAGATTTGCAACGCAACCATCTGTGTCGTTTTAGGTTATGTGTCTGGGTTCGTGCAGGTCCGTAAACTCCTTGAAATGTGTTTAAATTGAAAAATCAATTTCAAGGGCACTTGAAAAATGCTTAAAACTATAACATTTCTGCAAAGTGCAATGTCCTTGAAAATCACAACAAATATATATGAAGCATCAAAATTTTTCGAAGTTAAGTTCGTAGCGAAATAAACAAAGTAATCAAACACAAATTGTCCATTTGCATGATACACAGTTCTTATCAAGCAAAAATTTTTTGCTGCCATCTTGCCGGCAAAATCCACAATATTTGTGCTTACATGAATTCCTTCATTTAGGCATTGAAAACTCCCCGTGAATAGTCATTGAAAAGTTGTTAATTTTATTTATTGAGAACCTGCAGTAGCTGATATTTCTGTATGGTTCGAGTATACTGTACTACTACTATTATGACATCTTGGAATTTACTTTGTCCAAACAGACCCAGCTTGATTACAACTATCGCAAAGAGATACAGCAAATGTTACCCAAGCTGGAATACTTGGATGATGAAGCGTTCCTTTTTGATCTAGTTGATGGCACGAGAGTATTGAAACTCACTCCTTCTCAGCTGCAGAATGCGAGCCTGAGAGAAGAACTGAAATCAGACTGGGAGCTGGTTACTGAGAGGATAAAAGCTTTTGATGAGACTTCTGCTGGTGGGATGTGTTTTTCATGATTATATTTCAGCTAAAATTCAATCCATTGATTCAAATCCCACCGTTTGAACGAGCCGACTGAACACACAAATTGAATGCATCGATTAAACGAACCAATTGAACAAACCCATTGAATGAACTAATTGAAAGAGCTGATTGAACAAACGATTGAACGAACCAATCAAAAGAACTGACTGAACAAACCGATTGAATGAACCAATCAAAAGAACCGATTGAACGAACCAATCAAACCAACTGATTGAACAAACGATTGAACGAACCAATCAAAACAACTGATTGAACAAACCGATTGAACGAACCAATCAAAAGAACTCATTGAACAAACCGATTGAACGAACCAATCAAAAGACTCATTGAACAAACCGACTGAACGAACCAATCGATAGAACTCATCGAAAAACCCGATTGACAGACCCCATTTATTGAGCCGACTAATCCAACCAATTTATCCACCCAGGTCTTTTTCAATCATTTAATTCAACAATTTTATTCAACCGATCAATCTTACCGATTAAACAAATCGATCGAACGAAACGATTAAACAAAACGATTTACAAATCTCAGATTAAACCTTCTGTACTTTTATTGAGAAAATATCACACACAAGTAGAGTCTTTGCTCTCTTAAATAATTAATCACTCAAACCATTCACGTTTATGCAGTAACTGTCTTGGAATGTTCTGTGAGCTAGGGACTTCAAAGCCCAAATATCTCTGCGCGTATTTAGCCCTATGCGAAATGATCACGTTCGTGTTTAGATGAAGCAAGTAATAAGCAAACTCCATCATCTCATGGTAACCGACCAGTGTCAGCAGACAGGCAACGACCGTCATCCAGTAGGACAAAACCAGCGTCTGCAAGACTTGGAACTGCACGTCAAAGACCTGGAAGTGCACGTGGAGAGAGTGGTGGATTAGGTGGTACGATACGGCCAACAACTGCCGCAGGTAAACATAACTATATACGCTGAAATATCAGCGCTTGTAATTGTCGTGATCACTGTGACATTATCCCCGGTGTTTAGGTGAAAGAGATGCATTTGAAGAGGAAGATGATAGCAGTGAATTAACTCACGGTATACGTTTGTTATCAAAAATATATATGAAGCAAAATGTAGCCTCGCATTCCAGTGGTTAATAACATTTAGTTAATGTCTACGTCCCCTTAGGATCTGCCGCTGTGATTTGTGGAAACCCATCTCGAGCATTGAAAAACCGAAGAAAGGTGAAGACAGAGTATTTGATGAATTTAATTCTTCCAGTGTATTGTAGCTAGGAGGGATATATACGATAATTATGGTAGACTGGAAGGTTCACCACGCAATTGATTCTGAAGTTCCCGCCAACAACTAACTTCTGAGCATTTCATGGTTCTGTGGTGCATGTCTTTTATCCTAGTGAAATTCACAAGTGCATCATACTGCTATCTGTTCTTGAGTGATAGAATAACAACGAGCAGCCGTTTAAACTGTTGTAATTTGAAACAGTATATTGTAATTTTAGGTTCATGGTGTTCTACTAATATACTCTGTTCAATTATTTGTGTGTTGCAGCAAGTGACTGAGGGTGATGGTGTGCCAGTAAGTGGAGCGGCGTTTTCACAAGAAAATGGTGATAATAATCAGCGAGATCTCTTTGAAGAACTGAAGGCGTGGAGGAGGGAGTTTGCTAGGTCAGCTTTTTAGTGTTTGGACTAAGAAACTGTGGTTTGTTCGAAACTTTGCAGTATTGTGATGAGTGGCGAAAATTCACATGAGTCAATCATGCAGTCAATCAGTCACACAGTCAGTCAGTATGTAGATATTCTTCATGCATATTTCTACTAGAATGTCCAAAAAACTGTATGAGTACGCACACCCGTTTTCGCTGCTCATACGCAGCTATCTTGCATGAGTACTGACACTCAATAGCTGGGATTCAACCATTGAACTCAAAATACGTGGAACGCTACCTCTAATAATACTGTCTAATAATCGATTGAAGCCAAATTTGACACCCAGACACGCGTGTTTACTGTTTCTCTCGCGGGAGCACAGACTTCACTCCTGGTTGCAAGTTTTTGCCCAAAAAGAAGATAGTTTTTGGGCAGTTCGTTCATAAAATTAGAAAAAAACGGCACGCATTTTCTTCTGTGCGTTTTTTTCTTACTTTCTGCTAAAAAATACTTGTTGGCTTCGTAAAACTTGTTTTTTTTGGCAAAGTTTGACTCGTTTTCCTAAAGTGTTTATATGTTTGGTTTCTTGGCCGTGTTTTCCTTTGTGTGGAAAGACTAGGGCCGACTTCGGACTTTTGGCTTCAATTTTTGGCTTCAGGTAGCGTTCCATGTATTTTTAGTTCAATGGATTTAACAGAGTGTAGCGGGTAAACTGTTGCAAAGATCTCAGAAAGTTTGCACTCTCTTTGAAGTCTCTCGTTCGTGTTTGGGACTTTCTGTATAAAAAACTGCAGTATTTTTATGGGATGTTTCACTGCAAGGTGTGTTGTTATTTAGTTCAGATGTTGATCTTTCACTACTCTATAGAGTTCTAGATAACTGTCCTGAAACTGCTTTAATGGAGGAAGATGATACCAACCACAATCAAAGGTAATAATTATAAAAGGAATTTTTGAAAATTTGCAAAAACAGGAAGGGCTAAACAGACACTAGTGCATCCGAGTCTGTTACCAAGAGCCGGTCACAAATGATGACTACTCCAGTCAGAAACCAAAACTAGTCCAAACTTATAGGGACTGCATTTTTCGATGAATTCTAATTCTATTCTATCCAGCAATCATGTTTCTACCACCTCTTCATCCAACATTTCCCCTACCCCTCCTCAGCATCCTGTGTCTAACCACACCAGGCGTCGAGTAACCCCCCTCATTCGTAAACCCTTTCCTGTTCCTGCTCCTCCGGTAACTTCAGAGAGACCCCGAACTGCCCCGAGTTTCAGGCATCGACAGAAAGGGTTTGAAAGTCGTCAGAGAAGGCAAGAAGCACAAAGCGCAGACATTTCTGGAGCGGAGGCTGTCGACTACGGTAACTTGACTGAAACAAGAGCAAATTCTGCTCCCGTTGATATTACCATTTCACAAAGGTACGCTGTATGCTTATTAGTCTATAAATGGGGCTTTCTTCTCTCAGAATGTAGTCCACTGTATATACTGTATGGTGCAAGTACACCATTATCGAAGACGACGTTCTCTAAAAACTTACAAATTAGGAAGCTGCTGTGATATAACTATTTAAAGAGTAAAACTGACTGAGGTCAAATTATAAACATTCGTAATCGAGAGAGCGTATTTGTGCCGAAGCATGAAGTAACAGTCTTCTAATTGTGGCTTTGGTAGTCATGACAACTGGTTAAACGATGCGTTGCGAACTTTTGTCTTTTTAATAGTTTTGTATGCAGTTATTTTCTTCTTCGAGTTATGCTCACCTGAATCACAGAATAAGACTTACAGAAGTAGAACGTCACATCAAAAATGCGTTAGGGAATTTTTGCCAGATCCGCCATGTTCTTAACAAGTGCCCCACCCAAAGAAAGGCAGTCACCCCTCCCCCACCGAAAATATCCAAGATGGCGGTATAATTCGGCCGCGAGGAATTGCGCAAACTGTGCTATATAGGGGCAAAACAGTGTAAATGATTTTTAAGTAAATCCATAGTAATGCGTTTCGAAGTCTTATTGTAAAACGGGTAAATCAAAGACGAAAGCATCGATCAGATATGAATATTTAAAACATTTTCACTGCGCTAATGTCTTCTACACACACACTATATGGGGTGTTCACAATATTGTGATGATAATTCTTTGCTCAAAAAAATAAAAAGCGTTCATCCTGCATTTAACTCCTCCAATCAGGCCGCCATTTTGAAATTTGATGTTCGGCGGGGGCGTGGCTCTTAATACTTTTGCCCGCCATGTTCTTAGCAAGTGCCCTGCGCCTTACGGGCTGGTAACTTGGAGTTCCACTTCGGTAAGTCTTATTATGTGCCCAAATGGTATAGTTACTTTCTATATTGTAGATCTCTTCCTACGATGTCCGTCGTTGCTAGTGACCCTCCTGTTATCTCAGCGTCGACAGAACTAAGAAAAGAGGAAGTGGAACCCAGACCCCGTCTGAGACCTTTGACAGCGCGTCCTGCTGCTGCACCTAGAAGAAACAAGTTCCTGTAGAAAGTCCTGTGATTGAGAAAATGCTGATCAAACAGCTAGGTCGCTGATCTCAATGGAATACTGGATCAACCAGGTTGTACAACTAAGCTCATAATGCATAGACAGTCATTTTGGATTGGTTAGATGGCTCAAAATGAAAATGAAATTGCAAAATGCAATTTTTTAAAAATCATTTCATGATCAAGGTTGTGAGGCCCTTGAAGTTACCGGAAGTGACGTCTTCAGGCAATGCAAGCTAGTTTCTTTTGTATCTGCCTTAGTTGATGTCATTTCTTATAAACTTGGATGTTAAAAGGACTGTGAAAGTGCATCAAAATCAAACTGTGTGCATTTCAAAGCATTTTCCGACATAACCGCGACGTCGCGTAACTCTTATTCGCCGAAAATCGGTGACAAGTGAGAACCAGACTTTAACTGTTCTTTCACGAGTGAAATCTTTTGTCTGTTTTGAATTAGATTCTTTAAGATCAACTCGCAGCACATCTTTACCCCGGCTGACTCCCACAAACAAGATGCAGGATAGGTAGCTAGTGGTAAAATACTATTGCAGGGCTATTGATTTTTACATGATATTGTACATAATGTAGTAGTGAGTTTGGCGTGATAGAAAAGACGAAACCAACACGTGATATTTCAGTGGTATTATTACATGTTTTCCTGGCAAAAGAAATTTTGAAGAGTACTTCGAACAACAACGTGGTTGTTTCTTACACGGAAACTCTCATTTCAGACCACTGAAATGAAATTCTATATCAACAGACACGATACATGTAGTACTGTTCTTACAAAACTTCACATCCAAACGTAGGTTTGTTGCACGTCAATAAATATCATCTAAAAAGAGACATGAATATGAGAAATTCTGGACATCAAATTGGTGGATCTTGAAATTTCGCAACCTGAAGTAGCTAAATTGTCGTCATGGCATGTGAGGAAACTTGGCAAACTTTCTTGCGTCAGCATAAGCACTATCTAACATTTCTTCAATCTTCGGATCCAGGCCCTCCGATCTCGTTCGCACTTCTGGTGTTCGCTGTTTCGTTGAAGAAACCAGTCCATCTTCATCCAGTGCAAGGTTTGTTTTTCCGTCTTCCGCTGAACTTGAAGTGCCTATAGAATTCTTGTCCGGTTCTGGCGTCGCGCCCTTTGATTTTCTACATCTATGGATTGAATGATTGTCCAAATGCGTGTTAGCGACAAAAACTTATTGAAATTTAGTTAGATAACGGCTTGAAGCAGGTGCATGGAATTACAAAATATAGATGCACTTGCCTTCTTCTCAGCAGCAATATGATGAGTGCGATGGCAATCAATATCACAACCAAAGCAGCTACTCCGATAATCGACATTGTAAGAATACTTCTTTCATTCATAGTTTTATAGCTAAAATGGGAAAATTGCATTGCCGTGACGTACTATTTGTAAAAAGTTCAAGAAAAGTGGCATACAATTCCTGAGTTTGATCTATAAACTAACTTTTGCGCGAGGATAATTCGTAGAGTTATCAATTTATCAAATACTTGCACAAAAAGTTGTACTGACTCTTCTCTTTATATGTGGTGAAATTGGAATATACTAGCAATGTGAGTATTTCTATCACGCTTCATCACTGTGCTTTTATGCAAAGGCCAGGGCAACTCTGCATTTGATGATGCACTTATTGCGGTCCTACGAGGCTCACTGGATTGCTTCAGATTTGACTACGAGAATGACTACCGCTACAAGATTCGTCATTTCGCGCTACACGTCCTTTTTTTTTTGCTGTCGTGATCCTGGTTGAGGTTGCGCCAAGAAGTCGTAGCGGCCGCCACAGATTAAAGACTATAGAGATATCCGACTCGGGGGTGAAGACCACTGGTGATGACTATGATTGTAGCCTAAGTCGTTCTCCGTTTTCGCCATGTTCCCAGTACCGATTTCAAGCTCGTTTAAGTTAAATTCTCGATAAAATTTTTGCTCATAATGTTTCCCTCAATGAGTAATTTAATGCCTCAAAGTTTCAAAACAAACAGTGCTTCAAAATGGGGCAATATAAAAACGGTGGGTTAAATATAAATCTGGGTTAGTTGCTAACCCGGTTTTGAACAACCGGCCCCCGGTCAATTCAGAATTCTAAAACAACTCAAGGAAAAGCAAAACAGGAACCGTAACGGTTTTTAAGCCAGGATTTACCAAAATCATGAAATTTTTGAAATGTTTTTGAACTTGTCTCTAAAGCGTGTAAACGACTTTTTGAACAAATATATCGATTTTGAATATCTGGAGGATATTTTGGATGATTTGGATGACAATTTGCAATTTCGAAAAATTTCGCCAAAGAGCACCCTGATTATAATAATGGATATGTTTCAAATTTGTAGAGCACGTTTTTATGGCCTTGAAAAAGACTTTTTCCACACTCAAATCCTCTCTTCGTTTGAAATTTTAGGAACTGGACGTAGATGGTATCACTACTGCTCAAGTGAAAAAGACCAAAGATATATTGAAGCAAATCAACTACACTGTCGATGAGATGCAAGCTATCAGCAAAGCCGGCGCTGGATTATTCAAATTTGTCATGGCTGTTATGGGATATTGTTCCGTAGCCAGAGAGATTAAACCGAAGCGAGAGAAGGTACGTCTGAAAGTATTAATCAGTCATTGGTGAAAATCAAAGAATTGAATAGTAGCTATACACTTCGAAACTGGAAATTTATTGGATATTATGTCAATATTGAAATGTTTGCGAACTATTGTCAATATTTGCAAACTTTGGCAATTCATTCTATACCATCCTCTATACCATCGAGCAAGTTAATACTAGTGTTTACCACGTGCATTAGACCAATCTTAGAATACGCGTGCGAAGTTTGGCACTATTGCTTGCCCCAATATTTACAAGACCAGATTGAAAGGATCCAACGAAGGGCCCTGCGAATAATCTTCCCTGATTGTTGTTACGACGAAGCGGTGGAACTGGCTGGGTTGGAGTCATTGCTAACGCGGAGAGAAACAATATGCAAGAGATTTTTTGAGCGAATCCGTAGTGATGCAGCGCATAAGTTACATCCACTTGTCCCCCCTAATCATAATATTGAATACTCCCTCCGTGACGGTGATAACAAACTTTTGATACCAAGTTGTAGAACTGAAAGATTTGCAAATAGTTTTATAATTGCTGGAAGTAAAGTTTCAAACTGTAGTTAACTATTATACGATTGCTATAGTTACGATTGCTGTAGTTACTTAATGAGTTGTTTGTATCTGTTCGTTATTACATAATGTAAATTTAACTTGTAACGTAATTTATTAAGAATAGTCTGTAGCAGTATCCCTATTTTAGAACTGTAACCAATGTAATTCAGTCTACGGCTGCAAAATTGGTGTTTTTATTAAATTTAAATCTAAAATCTAAATCTAAATGCCTGCACCACAGGTGAATTTCAATATTATCCACCATTTTCTACTTGTGATGTAGCAATGTGCGCATGTGTTGTTGCGAACTAAGAACGGTATGCAACACTTTTGTGTTTTCATGCCGTTCTGAAGAAAGTCAGCTCGATCCAGCTGGCGAAATGATTTTAGACCGGTCCTAGGCTCCTAGCAGTATTTTTTCGTGGTCTCATGTAAACACCTTGCATAAATAATATTATGACGGAAAGGAAATCGTCCCGGTCTGACTTCGTTCTAGTCTCATGTAAGCAGGGCCTAACGCGCGGGAAATTTAACCGATTAAAACTGATATAAACTGTTGACTTTTAATAAATAAATAGCTATTTATGCAATATACTGCATGAAAAATAAAGATATAGTAATGCGTTTAAAAATTTATTGTGTATTGTAATGAAGCTATTATGCGTTAATAAGTACCTTATTCGTACTTAATTTCGCGAGTACTTAGCTAATTTCGCGATTTTGTCGAAGCCATACTTCGCGAGACTTTATTTTCGCGATTTTGAGGGACGAAAATAAAAAAGGCATTAAATTGCGCGAAATATTTCTGAACAACATTTAATTTTCTATAAAAATTAAAAATTTGAACTACATCTTTTTAAACAAGTCAGAAGATTGCACTAAAGATGTTTTAAAAGGATTTACTCGAAGACACTGACAGTGACTCAGATGAAGCCAATGATAGTTACATATTTTGCTCCGCAGCTTAATACAAAGATTATTATGAAAGAATGCGTTCTTTATGTTGATATACGAGCTGTACCTGTTGTTGATGCGTTGCTTTCCAGGTGAAAGTTGTTGATAAGAAGCGAG
>JAODVM010202695.1:0-13603 GCA_025400095.1 Phenganax marumi
ATGCAACATGAATTTGTATAATTTGTACAGAAAATAAACACCGGACAGTATACGTCCTTTAAATCGCAGTTTTATTGCGAAAAATTCGAATTTCTCCATACAAATCTATACAAAAAATTTTCAAAACACTTGCCAGAGCTTAGCGCATGCGCATTAAAAATAGGGGACAAGAATTCGTGCGAGTGAGCTGTCTGTGAAATTCGGAGATACTTTAAGTCGTATCAGTTAAACTGGTTCTCAAAAACAAAGATGGAGGTCGACGAAAGCGGCGAAGAATCGCCGTAAGTTTGAAGTTTAATTCTTACTGATTAGTAAAGTTTGAAACACTGAATAATACTTACTTCATTAGTTAGTGCTATATTCTGTATTTTGGATACTTATTGTGCACTGTAGGTCTTCATATATGTGTGTAATGTGTGTATTTAGTAGATTAATTTTATGTTTGTATTTGTATAGCATGGTTATTGACGGAGGAGAAATTGTTGGGAGATGGGCTCATGTAGAAAAGTTGCTGACAAGAAATGGTCCTCTGGCTCACCCTGATTTTGAACCAGGCTCTGATGTGAGTATTGCTGGCTCATAATTTTGCAGCTACCCTACTTTGCCACCTTCCTGTAAGGCCAATCTCTTGTCTAATTTGTTTTAGGTTCTGAAGTTTGTTAAAGAAGTTACGAAAGTTCTTGTGATTGGAGCAGGTGGCCTGGGTTGTGAGCTACTGAAGGATTTGGTATTATTTTTACTTGAACTAATTCATTGTTTTGAAGTTCCCTCGCTAAGATTGGATGTGGGGAAAATTCAAATAGCACCATCTTTTCAGGCACTTTGTGGATTCCAAAACATTGATGTGATTGACATGGACACTATTGATCTTTCAAATCTCAACCGACAGTTTCTATTCAGGTACAAAATCCTCTCATAGCACTTCGTAGTCAAGGTAGTTTTTACTGGATATCCCAAAAAACCGTGTACTAAAGACTGTAACATTACTCTAACCACTTAGGTCAAATGATATTGGCAAAGCTAAAGCAAATGTGGCAGCAGAATTCATTAATCGTCGCATTGAAGGTTGTCGAGTCACTCCGTATCCTTGTATCAAGATTTAAAACATGATCTGATCTTTTCCAAGAATTTTACATCTATGTCATTCTTAATTCTTCCCAGACATTTCTGTACAATACAGGATAAAGATGAGGATTTTTACAGAGGTAAATACTTCAACTTAAGCAGCATTTGTAGCAAATCACGGTCAATCAGAATTGCATTTCTTTTGGAAGGTTTTCATATCATTGTTTGTGGTCTGGATTCTGTTGTAGCAAGAAGATGGATTAATGGAATGCTTGTGAGTGGAAGTACAACTGGTTGTCTGAGATATTTCATCCTTCTCTTGTTTCTAAATGTAGAGTTTTTTTAGATGAGTTTGCTTGACTATGATGAAGATGGCAATGTTGATCAGACTACTATTATTCCCATGGTGGATGGCGGAACTGAAGGTTTTTATCGTTTTTTGAAGGACTGCAAGAAAATTTGCTGTTTTTAATTTTTAAAGACAAGTTTTTTGCAGCATAACCCTTAAATTACATAGACCTGGGTAGCAGTCTGATACTTTTGGTTGTTATCCATTTATCAACCTTAAAATGACTGTTCAATCTAATTTTGCTGTTTATTACTAGCATTCAAAGGTAATGCTAGAGTCATAGTACCTGGAATAACTGCTTGCATTGAATGCACTTTGGATCTTTTCCCCCCTCAGGTGAATGACTCGTTGACATGAAACATACCTTAAGTTTAACTTCGCTAGGCAAGTATTTATTTTGATTTGAAGGTGAACTATCCAATGTGTACTATTGCATCAACACCCAGACTACCAGAACATTGCATTGAATATGCTAAAGTTTTGCAATGGAGTGAAGACAAACCATTCGGAGGTAATGCTTCCCAAGGAAAAGTGCAAAGAACTATTGTTGTGCAAAATATCGTCATTGTGTTTTATCGCTAACACCATTTGGAGATAAATTAGATTATTAGAACTGGCTGTATTTGAATTTGTCTTGTTTTGCTTTTAGATGGTGTTGGTGTGGATGGTGATAATCCCCATCATGTTCAGTGGATTTTTGAACAAGCTTTGAAACGATCTCAAGATTATAATATCAAAGGAGTCACTTACAGACTTACACAAGGTCTTAACTACAATGTAAATTACATTTCTAGACACAGTTTGGTAACTTGTTTGTTTTCCAGGGGTCATTAAACATATAATTCCTGCTGTTGCCTCAACGAATGCTGTAGTTGCCGGTATGTGAATTTTTCTGATCGTCAACTTAGCGGTTTTCATTGAAATATTACAATGTTCGTTGTTACTTCTTGTAGCTGCATGTGCATTAGAGGTTTTCAAAATTGCAACCAAGTAAGTTTGACGACAGATAGAACTTGTACTGGAAATAATTGGGATAATTAATGTGACTGAATTGTTATTTTATCATGTTATAAAGTTGCTGCAATCTTCTTAATAACTACATGGTGTTTAACGACTCGGACGGATTATACACGTACACATTTGAAGCAGAGAAAAAAGTAAAGAGTTTGAAAATTATGCCTTCCATTTTCTTGCTTAATGCTTTATTGCTGAAATGAATTATTTTGCAGGAAGATTGTTCAGCTTGTGGTCATATTCCTCAACGTTTGACTTTCTCAAGTAATGATACTTTACAAACACTTCTAGATCTGTTGGTAGAAAGTCAAGTTTTGTAAGTGAAGTTTCAATCTGTTTTGTTATGAGAATTTGCAGTGTCTCTTGGTGTTTTCAAATTTAATTTGTATCACTAATTTTATAGTCAAATGAAGGCACCTGGTATAACCACATCTATAAATGGCAAGAATAAAACACTATATATGCAAAGTGTTCCGTCCATCGAAGCAAGAACGAGACCCAACTTAGAAAAGAAGCTTACAGGTATTGAAATCTACTGCAGGCGCTGCTTTTGTGCTGGGGCAAGATTAACAATTGTGTGCAAATGCATAGGAAGTGATGTGTACGTGGTATTATACTCAGGCTGGCATTGTAAGCTGAGAGTTTGCCTTTATCCTTCAGAACTTGGTATAACAGATGGCCATGAAATTGCTGTTGCTGATGCTACTTCACCCAAACCAATTCTACTCCGCATCTACTTCAAATAATGCGCAATATGTGTGTTGCTGGTGGAAAACACAAACAGAAAGATAAATGCAAGAAAGCTGTGTTGCAAGAAACAGACGAAAAGGCCAGCAATTTGTTTTGAATATTAAATATAGCAAGGATGCTTGGACCATCATGTATTGGCATAATTTATGTCGAACATGAACAGGCATTGGAAAACGGTCCAGCATTACCCTTCAATACCCCTCGCACCCAGATAATATATGATGTATCATACTCTATGTTGTCCTCAAAAGTATGTTCTGTTGCTTGCAGTGAATATGCCATGTAGTTTTCTTCCTGTTGTATCCAAACCTCATAAAAAATTTCTGTAGAATTGTAAAACTGCATGTTCCAGGAAGGTTGCCAAGACACAAAGATTGCAGCTCCAGTCTCTAATGCCAGATTTTCACACAATACATTTTTAATCTTCCCTGGGTATTTTTTAATAAGGTCTGTCTTATAAGTTACTTTTGTTTGATTTTGAACATCTCTCATGACTTGAACAAAACTTGGAATATCGACAATTGTGTCTTGATAAATTCGGAACAACCAATAGGGATTGGCACAGCATAAATGTTGGGGAATATCAGCCGTATTTAGAATCTGTGTTTGTGTCTTTCGGTCCAAATGCATAATGCCTCCTTCAGATCTTGTTCGATTAGGATAGGTTACAGTGTTTTTTTCTACTTTATTTTGCCACGAGCTGTATGAGAGATTGACAATTTGGGCAAGAGTTTTGTAAGGCGTGTAGTGTTGAGCATTGATTGCATATGGAAATAACTCAATAAGAAAACTGCCTGGTGACAGAAACATTGATAAAACCAGTATTGAGCCGTGCATGGCGATGATTCCTGCAGCACCTCTGATTTGCTTTATAATTTCATCAAGCTTGTTATTTTCAAGACTAAGTCGAACTACTCGGAGATTTAAAGTTGTCGCAATGGTGAATGTTAAGTCCAGTTCGTTAAGAATAAGACGGTTGGTTTCCCGAGAGAATAATATGACATAGTCTTTATCTGCCTTGCCATCTATTGCAAGTTCATTGGTGATATATTCTGTAAATTGGCTGATAATTAAACCATCTGCTGTATGGTTAGGTATAGGACCTTGCGGAGTTTGAAAACCAAAATCGTACCATGTTGTTGACTTTGAAATACCAACAGTAACTTCGCGAAAACAGACCAGCAAGTCGTCATTGTTTGATAAAAGATCTGATACTTGTAGCAATTTATTGGAAAACAGTTTGTACAGCTTGTAAAATGGTCCGGGTGGTCGTCCCTCCATGAACACTAGTTGAATGTCTTTTTCAAATGGCCGGTTCTGTTTGAAGTCTGGAAAATATTGGCGCATTGTGTCAAACATTGGCAGCAAATCGTCATGAAAAACATGCATGAGGTTCTCTGGATTGAACCGATGAAACAACAAGCTGGGGCCATCAAATGTTATGATGTCTGTGAAGTTGTTCAAAGCAGAAACTGGTGCATCTTGGAAGTGGAAGTATTGCAAGTTGTGGTCATTCACAGATGACAGATCCAGTAACGCTGGTTCACAACGCTTCTCTGGTGTGCCTTGCATGATACTAGCCTTGCTGTGGAAGAATATATACTCTCCTCGACTAGGTGAGTAGTACAAGTTTTTAAATCGACAGATTCGTTCACTTTTGTGTTTGCCATGACACCATATACTTGATTCTGGTACATTGCTCCCTTTCTGTAGCTGTTCACCCTCTGCACAGTCTCTTTTAGCATTTCTCGCAGGACGAAGCAATTTTTCTGTCAAGTTGTAAAGTATTATAGTGAAAAAACAATGAGAAATAACGCAATACCAAAATAACCAACTCATTCCTAGAATTCTCGGTTATTCAAAATTTCAAATTCGAAGAAAACAACATTGTAACAAAACACTGCTTACCCCGGGTGGGAAAGAAATATAGAATGTGTCTTTTACAAAGAATTGTTCGAAAAACCCCTGTAAGTTTACAAAAAGATGTATTATAGTATCTTCAAGTAGTGTTTGGTTGTTTTTAAAATAGTTTTGGGTAATTTTATTCAACCTTGAAGTCTATGATTAATTTGCTCCTCCCCTCCCTAATGCGCTAGATTCAATGAACGTGAAAGCGAAACAGGTTATTCCCCCAGTGTCTGCAAAGAAATGATCCTTTTCCTCTTAAAATTTTTTTGCCAAGTGTGATTGTTGAACAAAGAAACGAACTCAGCAAGGTAGTGGTTCTTTACACTTTTACATTAAATGTTTAGGTATTAAACTCAGTATGTTAGCATCGATGTTGGTCATTTTGCATCGTCATTCATCTCTGCACCAAACAGGACTCTATTAATCTCTTTGAATTCTCATAAACTAAACCAAGAAGGGTGCATGCGTCCCTCTATTCTTATATTGTGTTATTATTCAAGTATGTTAGTTATTATCTTTGATAAGTGATTTCACTGAGATCATGATTAAAATGTGAAGAATTACAGGGTGTTCGACAGTCATTTCATTGACGGAAGTAGATGTCGATGGTTTGTTTGCATTCTCGTGTTAAGTCTTATGATGCCTGAAATTTTTCAGGATGAACCTGATCTCGTGTATTTATTGATATCATAAAAACCTGGATCACCATTCTATGTTTGATCATTGCAACACTGTTGCTCACTTTGCTCTAAATACTTTCTTTTGCATGTATTCCTGTGTTATATCATTTGATATAGAACAGATTGTTTGTATTTCAGTGTTCAACATGAACTGATTGACATGGCAGAGCAGAAGAGTCGTCCAGTGCCTAAACGAAGATCAGTGCATCTTCAGAATGCCAGCTATTCAACGGCAGATTTGTATGGGTCAAAAGAGGACAGGCAAGAATGGACAGAAACATCTGCTAGTATGTATTTTGGTGTTAGATGCATTTGCCCATCAGAATTGACTGACCACTTTACCAATGCCTCTTGTTGACTCAATGAGAAGCAGTCTCTTTCTATATATTTTTTAAAACTGGTCAGATAGTTTAGTTCATTACTGGGAGATTCTTACCATGAGTTGCTTTTTCTCTGGTAATTTTTTCAGAGCCTAGCAGAAGTGACCTGCCAAAATGTGTGCAAATGAAGAGCTCATTTGTGTCTGCAGATCAAAAAGTGAAGGATTCAAAACTCCCTCTACTTCTGCACAGATTAGATGAAGCTTGCAAAAATTGTTCCAACGATGCTGACAAGTCATCTCTTGCAATATTATGCATACAAAGTGCATCATCTCCGATCAGAAAATACAGAATTTTACGGTTCTTTGATCTCTTGGAAAATAACAAAGTATTATTTGTATTAGTTGTCATCTGAATGAATGTTCAACCAGGTTTAATAAACTAGATATAGCACTAGGTTTGAGACTCACAAGTAGTGAACACCTTCTCTTGCTTAAGAAATATTGTATTTTAGAATGACATCAAGAAGCTATCTGGAGCACTTGCTATCTTGGAGAAATACGCTGTGAACTTGCTTCGGGATGAAAGACCTTTGCAGTGGAAAGCGATTAAACTCAATACAAGTATCATTCAGAATATTTTGTTTTCTGTTCAAGGAGCTGTTGATGTACTCAAGCAAATGGGCTACACAGAGGTAGAGATTAATGAAACTATGCAATTTAATGAAGAATTGACAAATGTGCTTGAATTTGCAAGAATTTACATGGTAGTGTGATCAAATGGTGGTATACTGTGTACAACAATCATATTTTATGGTTTTTGAACTTGTTTAGCAAAATGAAAGTTATCTGACATTTCCATCCAATGTTGACCAACCTGAGATTTCAGTTATATTGGTCTTGGCAGCTGACCTAAGCATTGCTCGACATGAAACAGATGCTCTGACTAACAACAGACACCCCTTCCTGAACTTTGACCCATCTGAACCCCACAACACCCCGGCAGAAGGTGGCGTCCAGGCAGAGGGATTAACCCAGACAGAGGATAGCTCCAGTTCTGGTTTTGCAAGTGGTTACTGTGGTGTGTGTAGTGAGCAAAATCTTGCGAGAGCCTGCACTGCGTGTGATATGAAATTTTGTGCAGAGTGCGATGAACGATGGCATGGCCATAAGTTAAGAAAATCTCACAAGAGAACATCGGTGGCATCAAACAAGATTCCAAATGAAGACAAAACGTCAATGAAGTAAGATCACCAAACTTCATGCTAATTATTCTCTCTGATCTGCTCATCATCTCTGAAATTCTCTCCTGCTATTTAACCTTTATGTTTTCCAGGCAACGACCTGTTCCAGTTCCTCGGAAGCGAAATCAAACGCCAGAGGACAGCGGTTCTGGAAATGATCAGAATGTTGTCCCAACACCTTATGTTTCATCTGCAACTCACACAAAGTTGGAACAATTCTCTCGTGAGTTGAATGTTTGCTTTCTGTTCTTCAGAGAAATGCAATTTAATGATAATAAAACTGATCCGTATTCTCAATTTTTAGATGATCGTCCAAGTAGTCAGCAAATAAAACGTCCACCTTCTCAAGCAAACAATATAACTTCACCTAGCAACGTAATGTTACCTGGCAACATGATGACATCACCAACCAACATGGCAACACATGGCAATACGCCATCTCCTAGCAACATGACGTCATCTGGAAACATGAATGTCCACGTTAATCCTTCATACCGACGGCCAATATTAAATCCCATGTTTGATGCTTATACACAGCAACTACAACAACAGCAGACAGCTGTTGGAGGTTATAGCCCTCAGGGTGGAAACAGGTCTCATGAGGATATGAAGCAACCAAATCCAAGAGCGTTACATCGTGTCCTCTCATGTCCCAACTGTTCTCATCTTTATTTTGGAAATGAAGCAAAATGTCCAGGATGTGGTGTGAATTTCAATGCAGCTCAGAAAACTGAACTCAACCTCGACATCGCCGCTGCGAGAGTACCAGACGTCACTCATGAGGAAGCGTTACTCAAAGATCTTGCCATGGCAGAGGAAATGACCCGAAGAATGCCTGATGTACCACGTGGTCCGGGCATGCCCACACGTGTTGAGCACGAGGCTGCGTATGAAGAGATTGACGATATGCTAGAATGGGAATGTGAACATTGTACTACCTTGAATCCTCTCAATACTAAAATATGTCAGACATGTTGCAAGACTCCTTTAGATCTCAAGAAATTCCCTAATCTTGTTGAGGTACAAACACCACTTGTGCAATGCTGCCAAACTTCATCTAAGATACCTGCCCTTCAAGTTTCTATAATCCAACTAAGTCTTCTTATACTTTAAAATAGTTCCCTTTACGTGACATTTTCCCTTGCTTTTTAGAAATCAAAAACACCTGAAGCGAAATCTTCACGTGAGGTACCCAGAGCTGGTGCTGGGTCACCAGGGGTATCACAGGATCACAGGGCTGTGTACATGACTCCAAAGGATCGTCCTCTAGAAGGAGGAATCTTCGTAAATGAACCCCCCCGGTTACCTCCGAAGGAACTATTGAACGAGGATCATCCACCGAGGGGGATAGTCCTCGGTGCTCAGAAAAACAGAGAACAGGAACTTAACGAAAAAGAAAAAGGAAGACTGTTTTCAATGGAAAAAGAAGAATTTTGGAAGAAGGGAATGATTACTGAAAGTGAATTCTATAATATTATCAGTCCTGAGGCATTACAACAGATAGTTGAGGATCGAAAGAGAATGGGATACCCTGCCAGTGACCTTAGCTACCCTGCAGGTGACCCTAGTTATCCCAAGTCAGCGCCAAGGGCTGGAGACATGGAGAACCGTGGCCGTGGTCTCAATGATGAACACTTGTTGCAATTATTGGAATCGGGCGTGATCACAAAACAAGATCTCATTAATAATGGAGTACAGCGAGACATTGAAGGACCTCCATACCAACCAGGAGTACACGATCTTGCTTCAAAGAAAGATGTTAGAGATATGGACCTTTGCCAGCAGGTATTGTCAACTTTTTCTCTCCAAGTTCTTGTAGCTCTCACTTCTACAGATCCTATACTGTTAAGAAGTGATGGAACAAAGTACTGGTGACAATGTAGCCGTAAACTTTCTTTCAACAGGCTCAACGTGATGATCTTTACGATGTACCAAAGAGAAAACAAAATGAAGCAGAGAATGACTTGGCACTGAGCGAAGAACAGCTACAACAACTACTGAGAGAAGGAGGATTCCTTGAAGACAAACCAGTTCAACCTCTTCAATCCACCACCAACGCTGGTAGCCGTCTTACATATGAAGAGCGTCTCGCGTTGCGCGAGGCAGGCATCGACGTCTCCTTAGAGCACCCCCAGTCAGCATATACACCTGATCCCCCTGTCGACCCTGCTGTTATTGAATCCATGTTTGAGGAGTACAAAACGCTCGACACAGGAGATGATCTGCGACGCAATTACGACAAGAACACTTATCAATACTTCTTGAGTATCAGGCAAGATACGCCCGTGATACAAGATCTCTATGGCAAGCGGTCATCACCAGACTATTTGAGCATGCCTTTGCAGAAATCAAACTCAAGTTTTTTTAATATTTTGGTGAGTACTATTTCTGTGTTGAACTAGAATTGTATCTCAGTCACACTAAGAAGAGTACCTTTAGTTATTGACTTTCTTTTGCAGAATTCCAAGATGCCGGTGGAAAATTTATCCAGAAATTTCATTGATGATCAAAGCAGAGTTTATGTGGAGTGGATCAAGGTATTTTCATGCACAAGTTTTATTTATGTTTACACGGGAACTGGTTGATAACATTTCCTTACTTTAGGAGGCAGAAAAGTTTGGTTTCAGTCCTGAGGAACTAAATCTTGCTAGCAACTTCACCTGGCAAGATCCCAAGAATCGTAATCCTGTTCAGTGGCTCAAGGACGAGTGGACGTCGCGCGTGGCTGAAGTGATCGGAAAGGTGACTGACCAGACGAGCAATGAAGATGATCGAATTGGAAACCTGAGCACAGACGAAGCTAAACAAGCATTACTAGAGAACCATGGTAGCGTGGAGAGCGCGTGTAAGGCTTGCATTGAATCAAGGCGAGAGAAGGTAAATAAGAGACTGCTCAAGTAACTGCATGTAGTGAATACCTCAGGGAACCCGACCCTAGTAGAGTACTGTATGTTCACGGTAGATAGGTAGGCATTTCTGCTTACTGTTTGCCAGTGTTTGGCACGAATGTCTAGGGTCTTACATGGCAGTCACTGGACAAAGACCACTGATGGACTTATTCGCATGCATTCTCCAAGCTGCAAGACTGAAAATATTAATCTAGGATCCTTATTCTAATGGTTGTCGTTTGTCGCAGCTTGCGAAGATGAGCGAGACGTCAGTGTTTGGAAGAGCAGACTGCCTGAATGCCTTAGACAGGAATAATGGAAACGTGGAGAGGGCTTTACTGGAGCTTGAGAAGAAAGCAATGGAACCTCTGATAAGACGGGTTCTTGGAGCCCGGAACTTGCAATATGGCGGATCTCGGAGCCGCTTGGATGACGTTTGGCAGAGAGTGGTGGAAAACAAGCATGTCAGTTTCGAGGTAAGATTTCCTGAGCGAGAAGCAGTCTTTGTACGGTCAACAAACAAAGTCTTGCTGTGGGATCACTGCTTGAATAGCAGAAATTAATTCGGCGATATTTGTATCATTTGAACTAATCAAAATAGTTTCTTTTTTAGCGTCGTGTGAGAGTCATGTACGCAGAGAAGAGAATGCAGTCCTGGGGCCGAGCGGAAACTGCTGTAAAGTTGATAGATATGGGATTCAATGTAGATGATTGTATAGAGGCTGCAAAAGCTTACGGAGACATGAACCGATCACTCGCTTATTTGCAGCAGGAGTGTCCAGTATGCACGGAGAAGAAGCCTGAAGGACAGGTTGGTTTGTACTCAATCATTTTGGGATCCCATATAGTAGTATTGATTACCGTGCTTCCAGCTTCGATTGCTGAACGCCTTCATGGCTGATTGGAAACTTCTGTGATACAACAGGCAGAGCTATGTAGACTTAAACTACGGTACAATTCGCTTTGAACTTGCGTTTGAGATTTCTTCTTGCGGTTTCAGATGATAACATTTCTCGGCTGTCAGGACAAGATTTGCAAGAATTGTGTGGGGGAGTATTTGACGGTGCGGATTAAGGAAATGCAGATTCATACCATCGTTTGTCCAGTGTGTGCTCTTCCAGACCTTACTGATGAGTTCGAAGCCGTAATGTACTTCAACAATCTCGATATCATGGTAAGCTAGCTGTGGGGGTTGATAGCAGCAGCTTAGATTGCTTTGGTGTTTGCAGTGGTAGAAAAACTGCGTCGAAAGTTAAAGATGTCTTTTTGTTTCAGATGAGAGGACTTGTTGAGCCTGAAGTACACGATCTGTTTCAAAAGAAACTGCGAGATCGGGCCTTGAGCAAAGAAGAGAATTTCAGATGGTGTGCTCATGTAGGTAACATGGGAAGGTTGGCGAGCAGTGAGGGAGGAAATGAGTAAATGAGGGTGCAAATGAGGGTTAGATAGGGAAGGCATGAAAATGGGAAGGAGAGGGAAGAGAAACGAGGAGTAGAGAAAGGAGAGTGGGTTGGATGGAAAATGAAAGACAAAGTAAGATGGGATTGAGAAAATGAGAGATGTTTATTAATCCTTTCAGTGTTCTTGTGGCTTTATCAATGAACTGCCGAACGTGAACAAAATGCAATGTCCAAACTGCCTGAACTTCACGTGTTTCAGCTGCAAGAAACCGGTGAGATCATCTTGCAATTTACAAGCACAAGTTGTGATACAAGAAGAGTAATTTTGGTGTATATTACGTAGTTAATATAGCAGTGTGCAGAACGAAGCCTCTTGTGTAATTAGTAAATTTCATGGAATATTTCAGTGGGAAGACCAGCATGAAGGTGTCAGTTGTGAGCGGTTCGCGCAGTGGAAGTTGGAGAATGATGTGGAGTTTCAAATGGCGGGACTTGCTGGTCATCTTGCTCGCAATGGTATTGGTAAGTATCCAGAACAAATTTCACTTGGAGACTGCTTCTCTTGCAGGTCCAGGAATAGTCAAATGATTTCATTTTCTCACAGACTGCCCAGAGTGCAAATTTCGCTATGACCTAGCACGTGGTGGATGCATGCACTTCAAGTGCAACCAGTGTGGTCACGAGTTTTGCAGCGGCTGTGGTAATCCTTTCAAACATGGCAATGTAAGTGAATTAGATACGAGTAGAGTAAAGTTATTAGTGTGCTATCAGTTCTTGCTTGCTCTCTCTGTCCAGTATAAATTGATTGCAGCTTCCGATCTTCATGTTTCTAGAGATGCAATGTATTACCAAGTTGTGTAGCAAAAGGACTTCATGCTCACCATCCGCGCGACTGTCTGTATCACTTGAGAGACTGGGAACCGGCGAGATTGCAACAGTTGCTTCAAGACAGTGGCGTGAACTACCAAGCAGACGCCCAGAGATTGTTTGTGCGAGGTAAGTCCAAGCTGAACTAACGTTACTTTTTCTAAATATGACTGTATTAATTATCAAATTGTTTTTCTAGTCTGTAAAAGTGTTCTTACAATTATCCATCACTAAATGATGTTTCGTATCAAATTGCTACTTTATCCCCCGAGTTTATTTAGATATTTCAGACGGTGAAAACGAGGGCGCTGTGGCAGGGCAGAAGTGTAAAGTGATGGAGCAAAAAGATCTTGGTACAATGGACGTCGAGTGTGGACGAGATTGTGAACCTGGACATGACGGGCTATGCAGGTGTGTGAATAACTCCTCGTGAATTAAGTTGTGTAACTTTGTTACCGCTAGAACGTTGCTCGTTAGGCATAGCTGTTATTTGCAGTGTGCACTGTGGCAAATTCAATCGCCTTAGCCAAAGGCTGCTAGTGTAGAGCATCAGCTCCCCACATCTTTTCTTTTGTAACTTTACGAGAAATTCCCTCGTCGTATGTTTCAAACGTAGACACTGTGTTTCAGAATTCACTACATCGAGTACTTAGTGGATTTGATCAACAAAAACGGGATTGATCCTGCAGACGAGATGACACTGCAGGAAATATCGATCGTCTATGCTCGAGCAGAAATTCAACTTCTACCCCGTGGACGAGGTGAAGACGAGGAGGATTACGAACAACGACTTCTCACGGTAGGTTCACGAATCTTTTAGATTTTCATCGAAGATGTTTGATAACAACCGAATATTTTGCGCTCGATTTTATTTAACTCCAGTCCCCCCCCCCCCATTCGATGCAACTCACGCACGAATCTGAATTAGGGTTTTGATTGCATGGCGAGTTTTTCCTGCGACCTATTTTTAGTGCAAAGTTTCAAAGAAACTTTGCAGTATTGTGATGAGTGGCGAAAATTCACATCAGTCATACAGTCAGTAATACAGTCATAGTGTAAACTTTCCGGGGGGTGTATGCAGGTATTTCTCGTGTGTATTTCTATTAAAATGTTAAGCAA